>JAYJMB010030486.1:32107-43015 GCA_036873735.1 Pouteria campechiana | reverse complement strand
AAACTAATTTGTTTAAAAATTAAGGTGAAAGGGAATGAAAATACAAAGATATAGCAGCATGCAACTTATCTAAAGTTTAAGTCCCTGGTAGATTAAATACCATGAAAAAACATAAACTAAACAAACTAGTTGCACAAACATAGCCACTTAGACAATGAAAATATCAGTTTAGTCCCAAGCAGAAAAATCTAGCTAATATGAGAGGTTTACCCAATCAAATTCTAAACACAAACAGAGTATCAAGTGCCTCAGCAATTCACTCCCATCTTGGCTTGTGTTTAAGGACAGAAGAAAAGTTTAAATCACCTCGTTTAGTTAATCATTCATGTCTCGATTATAAGCGTGTAATCATGATTTTGCTCTTGTCGTAGCCGATGATGGATGGAAGCAGCGATTGCCCCGAGGCCTCCAAAATTCCCCTACACCTGATGGCAGTGTTTATTATCTAATTTATAGTTCTAAACCAGAGCTGTTTGATCAGTTGCAAGAGCATGTTAAGATGCATCTGCTGGATAAACCATCACCCAACTCAATCATCTTTCTGTCTAAATTTTGGGTCTTTCAGTAGATCAGATGCCACTCCAAAATAAGTGGGGGAAGTCATTATTTACCACTGAATTGCTGTCCATAATGAGGAACAATCTGTGTTAGTGAAACCCTTTGGAATTCTCATAAATCATAAAGTTTTATGAAATTCAAATCGAACATAATGTTTTATATTATTTATTTAATAGAAATATAAAATTTACCTTGATTGAAAATCTGTGTGCCAGAATACCCACAAATTATTTCAAATAATCTTACAAACTTGCATTTATTATGACTTACATAAATATCCAATTAAAATAATCTTTATGTCCCAACAATATGCCAAAAAAAAAAGGTATGATGAGAGATTTGAATTTTACTAAAACATTACAGTACTTAAAAACAAAGGGATTTCACAGTAAAACTATTTGTAACGAAGAATTTCCCCAAGCAGTAAAAGAAAAATAAATTCAAGAGATGAATGATTAAGTGCAAGCATGTCATCCCATATTGATTTTGGGTAAATAAATTCAAGAGGTGAATGATTAAATGCATGCATGTCATCCCATATCGATTTTGGGCAAATATATTCAAGAGATGAATGATTAAATGCATGCATGTATGTAATCTAATATTCATTTTGGGTAGATAAATTCGAGAGATGAACTTGTGATGGTCCACTTGGCAAATGAATAGATGATGGAAAAAAGGCCTGATATTTGGGTTTGGTCATAGAGAAAACCCAACCATTTGTTAGATCAGCTGTCCTTGTTACCGTCCTGCATGTCTTGTGCTTTTCGTCTGTTGTGTGGGAGATTAGCTGGTCTTGTATTCACCGCTTGGACAACCAAAAAATTGCTCATTCTATAAAAACAAAACTCTAAAATGCTAATTGGACATAAATGAAGCAACAGTCAATTAATTTAATTTTCATCCTGACATGGATAATGTGAGAATTCTTTTGGTGTAAATTTCCCTTCTCTTAAAATGCATCATTATCTTGACTTGCAAAGTTTTTTATTTTCTGTATATTTTTTTTTAACTTTTAAGATGAGGAAATGCAATCATGGATTAGATCCTAGATAACAAATTCAAAAGTTTGTCAATTGCTGGATGTCATTGCTAGGCTCTATGTTTAAAGATAAAATCCGAATGTCTTGCATGAACTTGGGTATTTTTTTATTAAATGTTTTAAATTTATGGGTTGATTAGAATAGTGATGTTTGATAGAAAATATATTAGAAGAGGCTTATTTGAAATTTAAAGTAATGTTAGCAAAATAAGAGATTGTGTAGATAAGATAAGCTTTTTTTATGAAATAATTAAGGTGTGATAATTGAAGATATAAGCAACAACAAGGAAAATGAGATTGTTAAATAACTATAATGACACATTGGAAAAAGTATTGGCTAATGCACCTCTTGTCAAATACCCTCCTCTTCCAAACACATCCTAGAGCAGTAAAAAGTCAAGATGTGAAATGTTGAAAGAGGCAACTAAAATATAGACTGCTTGTGCATGAAATTATTATTTTGTCATGGTTTTATAGCAATCATCTCAATTGGAACATGGCCCTTCTGAACACTCAGACTTTTTTCCTCCATACATTGGTAGGGGTGCGTTACAGCACGACCAGGGGATTTTAATTGATGAAACGTGAAGATTCCGACAAGGAACGCTAGAACCTTCCATGTGGAATTCATTCCCATATTACTCCCCTTTTCAAATGAAGGTTAGGTTGTGGGGAATTAGGATTATCTTATTAAAAATCAATTGGAAAGTGGTCTTTGAAAAGCTCATCAAATTAATCAACAATCCATTGCATATTGACTGCTGACCTCCACAGTTGCATTCCCCCACGTTAGATTTCTATTTTAATATGAGTATGCAATTCCTTTTCAAGAAAGTGGACCACCCTGTCTGCTTGAGCCAACCATTAAAATCTAGGACCAATGTGATAAATAATTTCATAATATATGGATGGCTGGCCAGCATTATCCACTCCCCGCACAATATCTATCAGATGAATTGGAATATGCAACCATTGAATAATCCAAAAATGTGGGGACCTTGTGGATTTATCCGTCCACAGTATGGGGGCAATTGATGGGACAAGGTTAAAAAATCAACATCTTAGTGATATTTTCACAGTGCATAAAGGTAAGAATATAGAAAAAGAAAGCATAAAAAGAAGATGGATTTTGCTCGTTTATGCACAAAGGAGTGAAAATGTTCTGACGATCCAAGATCCTCCATTTGGAGCCTAGTTGTAGCTAGTGTTGGAACTTTGACTTGGCGAAATCAAACGATAGCTTTCGAGGATAGGGACCCAAAACCTGTGCTCAATATTGGATCCTCCACGTGTGTTGCTTTTAGGAGAGAACATGTCCTTCTCAGTGTAGGATTTTCTATGCACAATATCCTGGTTATAAGAGTGCAAAGATCATCACCTAAGACTGCAAGAATCCTCTCACATTTGGCCAAATGTATGTTGCTTGGAGACTACAAAACCCACATAAGAGTGCAACAAAATCCCCATGATTTTACTTTATTATTATTTAGATTTTTAATGGTAAGTTATAGTCCTTTTTATTTATTTACATTTTTTAAGTAATTTTAATTCAAACTCTAAATAGCTCCTCCAAAGAGCCAAACTTAAAACCTTGAGATTAGTTGTCAGGTTTTGCTAAATCCAATGAGAGGAATGGTCTCAAGGGCATGGATTCGATTGTGATTTTCCCATGAAAGCTACTCTCACAGCCGCATGCATGTTGCATGCTTCATCAAATGAAGCTCTTTCAATGGGAAAATATTCCCACTCTTGAAACTTTGCTTTAACTATAGTTCAAGATTTCCAAGATTGCAATTTGGTGGTGTTGATCCGGTTCATTCCTTTTTGTATTTGGTTCCATTTGAAAGCGTAGTAGAAAGTTAGGAAATTTAGAGAAAAAAAAAGGCATAAAAAAATACTCTTTTTCTTTCCTATTTATTTTGATGTATATTATCTATTCCAAATTGCTCATATCAATTTTACCTTTTTACATTATTATTTATACTTTCTTCCAAGAGCTTACATATTTTAGATGAAAAAAATACATCTTGATAATTAAAAATATAATTATAGGAAAAAAGGTAAAGAGTAGTAGAAGTTTAAGTAATAATTACATCTAAAAAAAAATTGGGAGGATAAGGGAAGGACAACTTGTCCTCTTCCTTACACATGTAACCAAACATGTTATATTTTAATTAAAGATTCCTAACTAATTATTTTCAGCATTTCATCTTAAACGAGATTTTCCTGCTAGTCTGGTGAAGAAAAAAACAAAATTCGAATATCTACCAAATAAATTTATCCGCCATGAAAACATCCAAAGCTCAAGGCAAACAACCACCATGAAAACATTCTAAGTGTCGCAGCCTTGTCTTTGCACAGCGCAACACAGACAACCCTGCATTCTACTTCAGTGAAAGCATAAAAAATTCAAGAAAAAAAACATAGGAAGAGAATTATATTCCCGTTGCCCCTTTTAAGGCCCACCCAAAATTTGGATCCATCTTGCAAGCATCAGGTGATGCAACAGATTTGAGGGTTGAATGTCACAATCACCACCGCAGGCATCCGCGGAGCTCAGGTGTTGTAGACACTTAGACATTATCAAAGAGATCTGGCTGTCATATGGTCATGAAATCCTTCTTACCTATTTGTTTTTAATGTTTTGTGGATAGGTCGTTTTCAATCTGAGTGTCCTTCGTATGGATGAAGAGCTGTATTCGACTAATTTGATATTTTTTTAGTTTTTTTTTTCTGTTTTTATTTTGGGATTGCAACAGGTCAAAAAACAGTCTGTCAGAGTCTGTTTTCTGTTTTTCTTTGGGGTTGCAACAGATTGATCGACGGGAAAAAACAGTCTGTCAGAGTCTGTCTAGAAACTATGTGAATGCACCACGATATAGCAATTGAGATTTTGGGGATGAACCATGACGGTAGAAATGATAAGAAAGATTTGTAGAGAAGGCACCCATCACCTGCCAATCCAACTGATGAAAGATAGAGACAGTTTCTGTGGAGTGATTGGCAGAGAAAAAGCTTGTGTGTGTCATAAATCAAGGTAGGGTATCATGTCAGAATAATGACTAACAGATGGCAAACTTGATTGAAATGAAAGAAGAGACTAGCATGCCAAAACTCACTGAACAGAGTTGTCATTGATTTATAAATGCCAACAGTTCTAACAAAGGTATCATGATCGAATTATAATTACAGCTTAAAGCTTGGATGTTTGCTGGATCTGCAGTGTTGTGCTAGCATTGGTGGGGAGCAAAAAATAAAGCTTAGTCCTGAAATATGTTACAATGTTGAGTTTGTAAGGGAAGAAAGAAGTTGTTACTTTCAGGATAAATCAAGCCTCAACATCCATTAAGGTCACAAGAATGACCTTTGACTTGCAACACCAAAAGAGAACCAGTTCAACATTAATTGTTCAGCAGGTGATTTGCAAACAACATTATGAGGATTTAGTTACAAACAACAGAAATATAAATTAAAAACAACGATATGCTTTTCACCAAGGAAACAAGAGTTATCACTCGATAAATCTTAGCAGAAATCTCAACTTATTTTGCTGCAGTGACAGAAATGCAAACAACATAATCTACAGCATGGTTATCAAAAATCCATGCACATTTCCAGAAGAAATCATGTTAAGGCACATACTTTTTCAAAGACTATTATTAGTTTGATTGGCAAACCGTTCAAGACATGGTAGCATATACATACAACACAGCAGGATGTGAGGCATCACCATCCAAACTTCACAATCCAGATGAACCAAGAAGGGGAGAAAAATGCCCATCAGCACTTTCTGAGTACTTGACTGGTCGCATGGCAGGGTCTTCATATGCACTGGCAAGCTTATTATAGAATTCTCCCACTGCAGTGTTGGTTAGATCTTCTCTATCTTTCTTGATCAAACTCTACAAAATAGCATACCATTAGAAAGGCATCTAACACTGAAGCTTTGAGGTCGTAATTGTTTGATGATGGATGAACTGACATGCCTAACAGCATCTAAGACAATCATAATTACAGCCTTAAATCTTCTGATAATTTGAATTACTGCAGAATCTTGAAAAAGCAACAAAACCAAAGTCACAAAGGAATTGATAAATGTGAAAATATCATGTGATAGATAAGGGAGAGTCTGCATCTCAATAATCAGCAAGTGTAGGTAAAACTCAAAAGCTATTACCATAAATATATTTGCAAAATAGAAGCATACATAAAGCGAAGAGAGAAAAATGTCATTACAGGATAATGAGCAGCCACACTATGAAGATAAGCAGGATTTGTTTGTGATATTGAACAATGCAGTGTAACACAACAATGTGTTGATCGGACAATTAATAGCGTAGTGGTGAAAAGAATGGGCAGAAGCAACTTAGTACACGATTCATATGTTTCAGTCTACAGATTTGTATCAATGATTATCCATGATTGATAAAATGTCAGAGGATATACAAGCACAGTGATGTTTAGAAAGTCCCAAGTACCTCAGCAGAGTATGCGTGGAAAATTGGCAGGAACCGTTTCTGACAATAGTGATTGAACAACAGGGTGAGCACTGGTAGGGGCAATGTCAAACTCGATGCAAGAGGAAGTTTCTTCAGTGCAAATATTCCAATAGCAATTGCTTGCATCAGCACCAAAGAAAATATTGTTGAATTATGCACAGCAGGCCAAAATTTTCCACCAGTTTCAAACTTGGGTGAATAGACATTTAAGAACTGCATAGAATGCTCCAGTGTCAGTGAAACATACTACAAACTAGGTCTAAGAAATTGTAAAAGGAATTCTAAATGTCTATAAAACAAGAATATAAAAGGAACTTCATTAGCAAAACATCCAACAATCACTTTATGTAAAAAATCCAACAATCACTTTATGTTCGCAATTGGCAAAAATGTAGCTTCACAATATAAGACAACTGTTAAGTGAAACCATTCTATAAAGTTACTTCAGTTCTGGCATTGAACTGTCCCATGTTAATGTGATATTAAAAATGAAATCAATATTTAATGACCCTCAAACTATAACATCTTTATTAGCATCATGTTCTAATGAAACAAACAGTTGAAGCAGGTGGCACCGGTCTTACCAAACTTTGAAATACAAAATAACAGCCAGATAAATTAGTTAGTTATAGTAACAACTCATCAGCAGCGCGAAATTGTATTTCATCTACGTATTCATGTAATTCCATCTTCAGCCCTATTTATAGATGATGGTATTGTCTCCAACATGAGGAATGAGAATGTATCTACTAGACTATAAAACAAGAACAATATTATGCCTTCATTGGCCTTCAGCAACCAAAGTAAACATTCATCATCGGAAAATAGGAATTAAACTGAAAGGAGGAACAAGATCTGGCAATGAGTTTCTCAACAAGTACAATAGTTATGTATTTAACAACAAGAGAAGACATGGTTAAAACGGGACTCACCTGGTTCCGATAGACAATATAACCAAGACCGTAATATGCCAAGAGAAAAGGTAGAATTAGTGGGGCTAGAAGGAAATATGAAATGCCAAGAAGCCCGAACAAGAGAATTCTCGGAATTTCCTTGTGGTAAGGAATAGAAGGCACTTCAAAATCATCACTTCCACCTTTTGGACAGCATCTACCCATGAAATCACACAGGAGAGGAATTGCACGAGCAATTTCTGATGCCAGGCTAGTCCATCCAGATGTCAAAACATAGGTAATGAAGAATGTAGCCTGTATCCAAAAAACCACCATCTTAAGCCATAAAATACAGAAACACATATTAAATTCTAATATTCATTGTTAAACCAGTAAATTCAACATTCTAATGATAAGCAGGTAATACGGTAATGATCCCATTGCAACTTACAGATAAATTTGAAGTCACCAGTAAAGACACAAGAAGCAAAAGATCATAGTCACAGATTCATGGCTGAATGCATACTTGGATAGTAATGTGATTGCTGTGAACCTGTTCAGTTTTGGTTCTTGTTTTCTTTGCGATGTGATATGTTCACATGATTTTAGCCACATTACATCAAAATCTAAACTTATAATGCATTCGAAACTACATAATAGAGTCATGGAATTCATGCCACTCCCTACAAGCTACCATAGATATTAGCAGGGAAAAAAAAGGGACAGAAATAACCAGCTCCACACTTCATGGTCACATCATGCTAGACCAATCCATAGTTCATAATTACCTACTGAAATTGGAGATACATTTGCACATTCCATATGTCTCTTATAGGACAACACCACAAAGGCAAAGCCAACCCCAAAGCTGATTCTTGTACTCATTCATTTATGAAAGTATATGAATGGTGTTCAACACCAAAATGTATCTTCAGTCATGGACAAATCCAAGTTAACACCAAAGACCAAATTATCTAAGCCTAATCCTAAGTTTAAAATTTTGGTGTTAACTACATGAATACGAGAGGAGACAAATGCCCTACAGAGAATTCACAAAAATAAAGAGACAGTAGCATGGTCCAGAAAAGCTAGGGGAATGAATTTTTTACCTGTGCAGGAACAGCAACAGCTAGTCTCAAAGGAAGATTCTTGGGTTCAAGAATTATTTGAAGCTGATTGTATGCTGATCCAGAGAGCACATTTGCAAAGAAAATGTTCCATATAGTAAACCAAAGTACTTTATTGCAAGCACTTCTCTCTATCTGACTATGTGATATGTATCCTTGCATGGACGAAAGAAGCTTCATGATTGGTGGCACTACGAACAAAAACAGCTGAAGAACCAGACTGGGGAGATATCCTGTGATAACTTGGCTTACAAATGCTCTGCACAAAGTCAACTTATATGGTTTAGGCTTTTTGTTAAAGTCCGTTTTGCATATAAAACAAAAATAACATTTTATGCAAATTAAAACTTTCCAATGCTAAAACTTCACAGCAGCACAAAAGGCTATCACCATGAAATGGACCATAAACTATTACTATGCTCATTCATTCATTATAGCACAGATGCAGTCTTTCATTGTTTATTTACTTCTTTTCATACACTTAGACTATGGAGACAAGCATTCATGCATCTACATGCCTAAAAGGTTGCACTTATTTCAAAAAATTAGGACAACAGACATTGTTCTTTCCTTTTCCTTTTATCCTGTACCTCGTATATTAAATGCATAAGAAGGCATATTTTACTGTTCACATCAAACATCTAGTTTCCTCCAAACCATTAGACAAAATCAAGGGATATGAGATCAGATCAATTGTATATTAAATTCATCAGCGTTGAAATGACTGTCGATACAAAAAGAATGAAATGGGTATGAAGAAAAAAGCAGCAAGTGTGGCTTTATTAGGTTGCACTAAAGTTAGCCCTGAGACCAGATGAGAACAAACAGAAAATATCTCACATGCACATACTTAAGACCTTAGATATGTCTTGTTGAGCAAAAAACTTCTCTCCATAAATGTGATTGAAGAAACAATGCATAAAAGGAAAATTTGTAGCTGTCATAACTTGCATTCCTTAACCAAAACTGTGCTAAGCATTCACCAAACATGGATGCCAAGACATGCAAACTTTTCATTATAGGAAGAATAATCATCCATTACCTCAATATAAAGTTGTCCTCTTTCCTTAAACCTTTCACAAAGAAACCTCAGCTAACCTCAAAATTTTAACACCAAAACATGCACAGCTTTCATTATTGGAAGAACGATTATCCATTACCTAAATTACAAAGTTGTCCACTTCCCTCAATTCTTCACAAATAAATGAGATTCAATTGTGCAACCAGAGTTATTGGCAGGGTTCACACATCACATGGGAAGGAAACATAAAAAGAAGAAGAAGAAGAAAAAGAATAACAAGTTGAAGTACAATGATCTCTTAAACAAAATTTTAATACCAAAACATGGAAAGTTTTCATTACAAGAAGAACAATTATCCATTGCCTTAATCATAAAGTTGTCCTCTTCCCTTAAATCTTTCATAAGTGAAAGAAACCCTAGCTAATCACAAGAACTGGGTGATCAAAATATATCATTAAATACTAACTAACTAAGCATTGTGACTAACAGATTTCTAAGTTTGAAAAAGGCCAGATATAAGACAAAATTTCTAGCACAAAAAATGTCTATCTGTTTGAGAATGGAGAAAAGAGGTAAAAAAAGAGAAAAGAATACGTAAAAGTGAAGGAAACGAGAATAAACGGCGCAATGTGATAAGGGACAATGATTACAACTAAAGTAAATAAAGAGAAAATAGATAAGTTTTTTATATGAAAAGATGAGAACTAATGATTGGAAATATAAGTAATAATGGATTGGTAGTTAACATGTCAAATCACATTAAAAGGTGTGGAAAAAGGGGGTGGAAAAGAGTGGAAAAATTTTCCACCCTCTTTTCCTCGTTCCCAAATAGAGGGTAAAATACAACATCAAGTGCACCAATAATATTTCATTAAAATGATTTTGAGATGTAATTACAGTACATCAGTACCTAAGAAGCCAGATACGCAATAGTCTGTATTGGGGCACTTTTACAGATAACTACAAGCTATGGTAGAAAGTCTCAATAAATATTTTGTCAGTCGGATTTTTGTGTTTTAATTTATTGACAATCTTCCCAAGTTCAATGGCTGAAATATTCATATCCATGTGGTGGGAGTTCATACAGTGTTAAGATTTTAGATAATAGCGGAACAAAAAGAGAAGAATGTTGAGAAACTGAAAACTCAGAGAGAGTCATTAGGGCTACTCATTAATATGATGTCATGTTTACAAATATTACACAATGACCTCAATGTTATAGCCTAATACAACTCAACACCCAGTTGAACCCACTCTCTTACATCTGCCTGTTTGCCCTAATAATATCTTGATATCATATGCTCTAATTGGATTGTTATTACCTCTAGAAAAATTTTGGCAGGCTTGGTGGACACCTAAAAACAATTTCATGTCATTTAAGTTAAATAATTAATTAGGCCTATTTAGCTCTAACACGTAACTCCTGAATATAAAAATTCATCAATTTGATTACAAGGTCTCTAATACACCATAGATATTAACAAATTGAGATAAACTCATTGTTAAACATCTTAAAAAGGGTATTAAATTTATTACAGAAACATCACTTTTAGAAAACAAGGGAACTCCCTTGTTCACAAATTATAAAAAGACCACTGTTAGAACATAAGGACGATTACAACTGTAAATACTCTCACAGTAAAAGCCAATAGTAATAGAACATGCATCCAGATAATCTCAAGCCAGAACTCATTTTCTATGAAGTCATATTAAGTAGTACAAAATTAGAAGAAATATATACATGCATATAATATATATATATATATAT
>JAYJMB010030486.1:15338-32007 GCA_036873735.1 Pouteria campechiana | reverse complement strand
ATATATATATATATATATCAGAAATCAAAAGAAAAGAAGAAATGTGCTAGCACTGGAACCCCACATATGATCACAAAATAAATCATCAGGTTCAAGAAAAATATAGTAGCAATGATTGCTTACATGGCTAAGACATTTTTCAAGAAAGGTAGCAAGGTCTCTAACTGGTTCAGATTGGCCAGCCCTTGCACAATTACAACAGGAATAAGGAAGATAATAGTGAGGAAAACAAATGCTACAAAAACCACGAACTTGGAGATCCAAATCTGCACAAATTTTGCAGATAGGAAAGGCCAGTAAACATCATTTGGCTCAGGAGCTTGCTCTGTGACCCATTGTGTGGGATTGATTCCTTGCTGGATGTTTAAAGCAATTGCAGCACCATAACGTGACTTGAAGCAAACAAAGGCAGCTGGAACCTCCTATTGCAATGCCAACAAAGCACAGAAAGATCAAAGAGTACCACATCAAAATCTCCTCCTATTAATTTTCTACCCTTTTTCCCAAACTAATAGAATCTCAAAACAATTAAGCCCAGTGAGAGAACCACTTAACTTTCAATTAAAAATATACATCACATATTGGCACTTGTCAAAACTCAAAATCATGTGATTTACTACTCAGATCAAATCATACAACTTCCATTCAAATTATACATAAGAGATCATTCACTGGTACAGTTTAATCTCACGACCCAGGATTCAGTATGAATAGTGAGATAAGAAAGCAAGTAAATAAGATGCAATTGTGCATCCACAACTATTGGTAAATCATGTGGGAAGGAAACATATTTTTTAAAACTACCCATTCAAGAAAGCAGAAGAAAAAGAAAAAGAATAGCAAATTTAAGCACAAAGATCCCTTAAAAAAAGATACTCAATAATGAATGGATCCCAAGACTATGGAAAATCATCTCCAGGAAAATTAGATGTTCCATGGACAATCTTCTGGCTCCTTTCCTTATAAATAAACCATATGATTGTGCTGAATGAGATTCCCCACATTGATCTTCAAAACAAACTATGGCATTCCAATGTCCACGATAATCCATTGGCAACAAGCTCCTGCTCTGAACATTGGTTTGAATAGGAATCCTTTGTTGCTTTTTCCCCTCAACAACAGGGTTTATCACTTGCATAATAAATTTATGCTTGATCTTTAAGATTCATGCCTATTTACTAAGGCCTCTAAGGCTTCGTTTGACCGTGCATTGTATGAGGGTTAAAGCACTTTAGGAGGCGTAAACGCACTTTTGTAAGGGAGTCAGTTTGGTCACACGTTCCTTCACCGAGCTTTTTTTTCACCATAAAAGCCCATTTTCCACGTTTAGGAGAAAGCTACAAATTAGTGTTTCTTCTGAACGTGCTTTTGCAATAACACTTTTGCAAAAGTACTCAAATCTCACAGCGCGGCAAAACGAAGCCTAAGCCTAATACATTCTTTGAAGCGAAAGGGTTATTTTTTGTTTTCAAAGTCCTTAAAATGAAAATCTTCTAAATCTCACAAATAAAACTCCATAACAAACTCTTAAGCTATGATATAAATTCTAACCTTAATAAATCAGTTGTTCACTAAAGTATTTAAACCCAAAATATGCTTTTTAGATGAATATTCGCATGTTCATGTCATAACCTTTAGTTACAGGGAAAACAAAAACCAAAAAATTTACATAGAGCTGAAATCTGTCTCGGTAGAAAACCTCATCCTTTCTGCAGAGCGTAGATTTGATCAATGTTCGAAATATTGATAAATACCTATTTATCAGTGGGCCGGAAAAAAGATACTATTGTTTTTTTTTGGAACTTTATCTTAAAAATATAAAAAAAATTAGAAAAATAGAGAAAATTTGAGAGATTTTTAATGAAACTTTGTAATAAATTATTATAAATATAAATAAATAATTTGAACAAAAAATTAGACTAAAAGAGCCACTATTGAAAGAATAATGGAAATACACATAAGAAATACATATAGGCAGACAAAAGGAGAGTAAATCTTAGCAAAAAAAAGCATAATATTAGCATTATATCTCCTATAGTAAGTAAAAAGGAAATAATACATATTAGAAAAATAATTTTTTTCAACAATTTTAAAAAATAATTTTCTAAAAATTCGTATTAAATTAAAAATAATCAAGAAACATGTAAACATTTAAAATATAAACATATAATGATCCACAAACATATAATCATACACAAACAAAGCTTATTAGAATTTTTTAAGCACTTAATTACTTTTTTATAATTTTTCATATTTATTATATATAAATTCATAATAAAAAAATATTTATATATTGAAATTAGATATGTTTACTTCACACATATGTTAGTAAATAGATGATGCAAATGAAATAAAAACTAAAAACAATCCTCCAAAATATTAATTTATTTTAATAAAAAATAATTAAAAATTTTGGGATTAATTAAAAATAAAAATCTATTTGGATGAAAAACAATGCTCAAAATATGTAATTATGTTGATATTATCATGGTTTAAAACGTCAAAGTATTGCATTTGGAGGGAGATATTGATTTAGGATTTTTCCTGTAAAATCCCTTTTTAAAAATAAAAAATCTGTAAAGAAAAATAAAATTTTTTGAAAGATCTATTATCTTGAAAATATTATTAAATACAGACAATAGCAATTTTAGGCTCAATCAAACGATTTGAGGAAAATCCCTAAATTTTATATTCTTCCCCAAATATTCAAAAAATCCCTAAATCTACCAATGATTCTTGTTTAAATCTGTTGTAATCGGTGTAAAAACATATTACAATACCAAAACAACCAATTTTGAGTGCAAAAAATAATGAAAAGATAGAGAAATCTTATTGTTTTCGTGAAAAAAATTTTGACAACCAAACCCTAGAAAGATAGATTTGATCCTGCAAATATTGTTTTTCTTCCACGAAATCAAAATGGAAGTATTGAAATTTCCTATTCTTTGTGGGAGGGTATTTCACAGCTAGAAAATTGGATTTGGGAGTGCTTGGAACCCAAACAACTTCCGTATGGGGTTTTTTTATGTCCAGAAACGATTTTATCATCTAGGATAACGATAATATCAATATTTTAACGAGATATTGTCGATATATTACGATATTATTGATATTTTATGTAAAGCATAGATAATTTCGTTTTCAAGTAGTTTATTTTATCGTTAGGATGCTAAAACGATATTATCGTCGATAATATCAATATTAAGAACACTGGATTTGATGAAAAATAAAATCAATAAATTACAATAATCAAAATATAATATGTATATATATATATATATGAAAATTAATGAGAGGAAAAAGCTGTCTCATTAAAGTTATATTGTGATGCTTCTTAGGGAGAATCTTCTAATGGCAAAAAGTTACAAGTGGCTGATATGCCTTTCCTAGTGGCAACCACATGGATGAACAGCTTTGCAACTCAAACTGATTACAACCTTATTTCCATGGAAGAACAAAACAACCATCTCATGACAGGAAATCTCAACCAAGTTATCATGAAATTTGTTTGTGAATCAACAAACCAGTTGGTTGAGATCTTAATAATTGCCTAAAGTTACTGGTCTCTTTAGGAGATTGTGTGCAAGACGAACGAATGATCTTATCTCCAACTTTCACAGGGGAGGCTGAGTATTTGTGGGTTTGGGTGTGTATTTGGCAACTTTATATCAAAATGTGATAGCCTAAGAAGACAGGATGTAGTATTTTTCTTCTTTCATATCTTTCAATTATGTTTTGCACTTGTTAATAAGTTTATTGCTAGTTGTAGCCTACAAAGAATAATCAATGGTTATGGTTCATCACATTGAACAAAGGATACTTATGAACAGAGAAGGAATAGAGCATAAGTGAAGAAAAACAACACTCTTAAGTGAAATTGGAAAACATCCAACAAAGAACCACAACATGAATGGATTTGGGCTTGTAAAAAACAACAAAAAATATGTACCTCCGCTATCGATGACACATTTGACTGATGTAACCGAACATTCTCCTCTAGATCTCCCAAACTCTTTTCAGTGTGACTGACAATATCAACGTGCCGTCCAAAAATTCCCAAGAAACCATCACGTTGAACTCTTTTACCAGGCCTTGATTTTAAATACTTAAGTTGTTTATACATCTTCTTGGCATCATACTGGACCAAAAGTGAAATACCATACATACCAACATGGGACAAGATGTAATTCACTTGAAAACCAACATAGAAATATGAAATATAAAACAAGAACTGCACTTCAGTTGGCATGTTTCATCATCAGTCCCACCAAAAACATAAGGAAATGACACATCTTAGCTCAAGTCCCTAGCTCGATGGAAGACAAGGTGCACTTAAACATTGTTGTTGTAGATTCAAGACACACTTACATATCACAAGAAGTCTACCATTCAATATGCATCCCACACACACACTTGCGTCCATGTGGCATCACTACTAACATTGGTTTATGTTTGCTATATTTTTTTCTTCCTAGGAAGCAGCTTCCAAGATAAGGAAGCTGCATTTCTATTTATTTATTCATAAAATCACAAAATATCGTGATAAATGACCAATAATATCGGTTCGGACGCTTCAGGGGGGGGGTATGGGGTATTTAGACGCTATGATGCCTGGAAACCCCCTCTATGGTGATTTTTTTCTCCAAATCCCATTTGCTACCTTCTCACATCAAAATCAAAGACTCCATTTGCGATTTTGTGTGAGAAAAACTTCATTTTGAAGATCAAAAGGGGATTTTTCTACTCGAACATGAGAAGGCTATCAAGTAAAAAAGTGAAGATTTGTTGTTGTTTACTTGTTTTTTCTGTTTGAAATACAATGCTAGCATCAAATAATGCTTTATACCTTTGATTTATATAGATTTAGGCAGCAAAATCTGTCCAATTTGTGGAGATTGGACATAAACACGCGATTTGGGGAAAATCCTCAAATCATTTGATTCATCCCAAATTAGCCAATCTTTATGTATAAAAACATAAATTAGATATTAAATTTGCTTAAAAAAGTGATTTCCAGCAAAAAAAATATTTTTTTTTTATAAAAATACTAATTTTAGGGGAAAAGCCTAAAACATTCTTTCTTTAAAAAAGTAATCTTAGGTTGTGATAAATGCAATATATTTAATTATTTTAAGCATTGATTTGTATGGAATCTATGAAAACAGATTTTTTATTTCTTTAAATTTATATTTTAATATTAATTATAATTATTTATTTATTAAATAAAAAAGTATAGATGTTGTGTAAATTCACAGGTATATTAATATTGGTGGTGATTAGTATCATGGCATTAAAAATATAATCAAAAAATTACCTGTATAATTTTTAAATTTTGGATTTTTAAAGGATTATTTTTTAAAATAATTGTCAAAAATAAAATTATTTCCTAAAATTAGTAAATATGTTTCTTGATTGGTTTTGAATGTCTAGAGTCCTTTCAAACATTGTTAGATGCATATATTGTGAAGATTTGCATGTTTAAAAGTGCAAAGATGTTGATGTTGTGCAAATGGGAAATAAAAAAATCATTTTTTTAAGATTTGATATGCTTCAAGTTGAAATTTAAATATGTCAACAAACAAGAGTGGCAATGGGAGTAAAAGCAAAACTAAGCCTAATGATTTTGCATGGGAACATGGGAAGCTAGTTGCAGCTAACTCATTTGAAGCTGAATGCAACTACTAAAGTTATAAAGTTGGCGGTAGGGATCACAAGACTAAGGCAATCTCCTTAGGACAATTTTTAACGTTTAGACTACAGGCCAAGTGTTGCCTTAGTCTTGTGAGGGAGGCTATTCGGTCGAGTACTACTACTAAAAGAGCTCAAAAGCAGAAAGAGAAGGAGATTGCAGCGGAATTGGGTGGTTTTGGTTATTATGTTGGGTGGTGGTGATGATGGAGATGAGAGGGAGCAAATGAGGCATGGAAGCTAATAAGGCAGAGCAATAGGAAAGAGAGAGGAGTCGATTAAGTTGGAGAGGGGTAGCCCTACTTTCCATAGTTCTACAAGGGAAGCTGGAGGGGGAAGCATGCAAAGGGGGCTGGATAAAGGAGGGAGATAGAAAGAAGGACTAAAGAAGTTTTAAAGTTGTACATCATCTATAATAGGATCATAGCCAAAGTTGTATGAACAGGCTGGCGGACTGCAGAAAAAGCTGACTCGGATATACAAGAAAGGTAGAGATGGTGTAAAGAATCTTGGAACTCATGTCTCTAGATTCTTTATTTATGGTACTGTTTCTCTACACTTGGCAGCTACTGTAGCTTTCAAGAATATGATCCAAGCTGCACAAATGCAAAGAGAATGTATCCCGCCGCCTTCAACGTACCAAATTAGAGGAACATATCTTAATCAGGAGAACAAGTACATAAAGAACTGGATGAAAAGAACGACTCATGCATGGGAAACATATGGCTTGTTTGTGATGTGTGATGGGTAGACCGGTCCTACAAAGCTCAATATCATCAACTTTATGTTGTATTGCAGAAGCACTACGATGTTCTGTAAGTCTGTGGATGGATCTAAGCATATCAAGGATGCAGTGTATATTCAAAAGTTGATTGAGAAGTAGATTGAATCCCTTGACTCAAGTTTTCATGTGGTACAAATTATCACAGATAATGAAACTGCATTTAAGAAGGCGGGGAAAGCTCTAAAAAAGAAACTGCCTTTCTATTGGACTCCTTGTGCAGTGCACTGTATTGATCTCATTTTAAAAGATATTGGTAGACGACCAAGTGTTCATAGTGTGATAGAGAAGGGGGTCAACAGATTACCAAGTTCATTTACAACCACAGTGAGTAAAGGAACTTTTTCATGAAGCATCTGATTATAGGAAGGAGATTGTACATCCAAGCAAGACCCAATTTGTCATAAATTATATTGTACTAAATAGTCTATGGAATGCTCGGCAAGCATCCAATAAATTCAACACTAATGTGTAGCACGATTCCAGATATGCATACACTAGGAAAGAGATGGAGGTGGAGAGGATCGTCATGATAGCTTCCTTTTGGGATAAAGTATGATTGATGTTGAGTATTCTAGAACCCATATATAGAGTTTTGAGAGTGGTTGATAATGAGACTTATCCTAATATAAGTTCTCTGTATGAGGCATTTTAATTTATGAAAGAGTCCATACAAAAAAATGTGAGAGGTAGGCAATAGGTGATCATCATCATAGAAGATCGCTGGAAGAACATGCTCCATCGTCTACTACATGCAGCTAGTGAGTTTTGTCATATGAATTGCAATCTTATTATTGCAGTCTTCTCTTATGTATCTTCTTTTCTTATGCCTGAATTGCAATCTTATTATTGCAGCGTATTTTTTGAACCCAAAATACCACTATGAACATGGTCTAAGGGCAGCTATGGAGTTAAATGTGGCGGTGTTTCAAGTCTTTGAGAAGTTATTTCTTGATTACCCAAATATAGGTGACTTTGGGACCGAGTTAAATTACTTATGTTATTTACTGAAGATACTTCATTATCTTATTTTGTGTAATAAATAAAAAAGATTAATCCTTATAAATGTTCCAACAGTTGATGGCTTTCCACGAAGCACGAGGGATATTTGGAAAGGCAGTGGTCGTTCAATCACAGTCATGAGGATTACCCTGTATGCAATTGTTTCTAAACCTCATGACATTTTACACTTACATATTTACGTAATCTTTACAAGTACTAATACGTAATCTTGAATTGATTATAGGCGAATGGTAGAACTTATATGGCATCGAGACCCCAACACTTAGGCTATTAATAGTGCGAATTTTAAGTCAAACAGTGTTTTCATCACCATTTGAACAAAACCGGAGTACATTCTCTCTCATCCATACCCAGAGAAAGAATAGACCAGGGTATGAGAAGCTCAAAAAACTAGTTTTCTACCATTATAATATGAGACTACAAGAAAAGATGTTGCAAGAGGAAAATAAGGAACACAATGACCCTCTAGGTCTTATGATAATTGGACAACATGCACATATGAAGGAGGATGATACCGGGAAAGATCCATTATATGAATGGTTGCGATCAAAAGATCTAGATGAATAGAATGATGAGCCAGTAGAAGCTATTGCCTAAGAAGCCAATGCACAGGGTATGGATGTAGAAGGGGTGCTACATCGAGAGCAAACCCCAAAAGAGGCATTTGATCCATTATCTAGATCCCAGACCTAGTCGACTGCTAAGAGAGCCTAACAAATGTCTCGGCAAGCCTTGAATATTTCTTTGTCATCAAAAAGAAAGAGCGGAGACAATGGTGGTGGTGGTGGTGGCATTAGTGGAGATAGTTCATCATACCCACAGAGTCAAAAATCATTTAGCCAATTTACTTGTGAGGGATATACGGGTATACGCATGCTACGCAAGATGAGGATCATGGCGCACATACCCTAATCAGATGATATGAGAGAAGGTTTGAAACTAGGAAGGGCAAGGAGTCAGTTGAGGATAGTACACTTACAAATAGCATGGCAACCATGGATTTAAGTGGCAGTAGAGAGGAGTCTTCCTATGGGCCAAGTGTCTCATCATATTCATATCCATATGAAGGGTCAGGTGATTTTGAATGGTATCACAGCCATGGATGGTATCAACCTTCTTCACAACCATCTCAACTCAACTCGGCCTCAGATTACATTCAACCATATGAGTATACATCATCAGATTACCCCGACAGTAAAGTAGATTCATCGGCTTCTTATACCCTTTTTGGCTTTCCTTTACACATTAATAAGATAACAATGAATTTGAGGAACCTGCGCGATACTCCACTTGATATTAAGGTAAGAGTTAGTGTTTAGTTTTAATTTTCAAAACACTTACCATTTTTTTTTTTTGTATGTGTGACTTAGTATGGAAGATAAAATGTTTAATATAATGTTTTTTCTTGCTAAGTTTTACTCTCCTTCCATCAGCCTATGCACCCTTAAGAAAAAAGCAGCAATTTTTTAAAATGTTGGAAGAACAAAGCTTTTTAAGACGCTGCAAGCTAATGTGAAGTGGGTATTTTAATAATGATTTATCGCAACATATAATTTCCCTCTAAGTTTTCACAATTTTGCTTATGGTGCCCAAGCTTTTTCAAAATTGCTTACTACCAACCTGCTGTTTATATTTCTGAATATTGGTGCCTAAAATCACTAGGCATTTTATTTCCTAGCTAACAATGTTAAACTTTTCTTGAAATAACAAACATGCCCCTCAACAAGCTAGTAATGAAAGCTTTAGCTTTACTTTGAGATTCCTCAGCATGGTTAGAAAAAACTTTGAATTTAGGCTTTTATGAGAGGTGAAAATAAAAGAAGAAAACTCATTATCAAATTATCATAAGAAACATTTTCTTTCATTTAAAAACAATAACAAGGTTATTAAGAACACAAAACAGCTATTAATGTTAGGAGCCAATATGCAAAAATATGCTGACAATAGATACATAATAAATAAATTTTAAAAACTAGAACATTTTAAGCAAAATGCTAAAAGTTTAGGGGTGAATTTGCAAATAACTCACAAATAGCATATTGCTAGATATCTGTTACCAAACAACTTATTTCTCATGAAATTCTTCTCAAAATCCAGTTCTTTTTTTTTTCTTTTTCTTTTTTGAAGGCAGAACATCGCTTTAGGGCCCTTGTAAAATTTTTCTTGATGACCAGAAAGGATAGACTCTCAAGTCTCTCCCACTATTACAATCTCACTTATTTCCTAAGCTAAACCCCTTGGCTAAAGATTGAAGGTAATTTCTTGTGTTAAGTGCGAGGAAGACTATACAGGAATAAACTACCTCCACCAGAAAATTAATTGTAACTAGGAATCTTCAATCAAAACAAACTTTCCCTAAAAACTGCTCAAATTAATGTAATTATTTGACTTGTTTAACTTTTACTGGAACTCCACACACTAGTGCAAGGAGATTTTGAACATAGAACCCAATTAGGACAAGAATAACCCTCCACATTCCACACATTACAACAGAATAACCCTCCTCATGGGTACATATGTGCACATACCATAATGAGCCAATATGCAAGTGATTTGCATTATAAAGCAATTCCTACATAGCAAAAATTTTGCACGCTTATAATAGATGAACCTGAACTTTAACAAACAAAAACAGCTGAAATAAGTAGTCTTTCATGTTAAGACATCAATGAGGTAAGCCATCATTAAAAAAAAAATGCAGTTGCCTGAACACCAGAACTTTTTTAAGCAAAGATACAGATATGAACATATATAATAAATGAGAGGGTAACAAATGTCCTAACCTGTAAAAAAAATCTGAAAATCCCTAAAAAACAGAAAA
The DNA here is from genome assembly GCA_036873735.1 of Pouteria campechiana. Lineage (NCBI taxonomy): Eukaryota > Viridiplantae > Streptophyta > Magnoliopsida > Ericales > Sapotaceae > Pouteria > Pouteria campechiana. The sequence continues at coordinate 21,694 of JAYJMB010030486.1, read as the reverse complement.
ACTCCCAATGAATAGACAAATTTTTTCACCCCTCACATCAGCACAAACAAGACTATATCAAAAGAATCTGATACCATAATTCAAGAGTACCTGATGATACAACTTTTAAAAAGAAAGTAACATGTGACATGAAATTCTTACAATGAGAGCTTGAAGTTTATTTGTTGAACGAACCACCGAGTGTGAGAGGTACGTAGAGGAATGATACTCAGTAAAAAAACTCTCAACTTCATTGCTAAAGCTGTTCCCAGAAGACACAGGAATGCTACGAACTAAAATGCTGAAGTCATGGAATTGAGGTCTTGATGAATAAAAGCAGGAAAGCCTCTTGGATGCAATATAATTATATTCCTGCAGAAGGAAAATTATTCAGTTTCCATCTTAATTTTCCAGTCCCACCATCATGAGAGCCCTCATTTTTCTCAGATCATAATCTTCAAATATTCAATGCAAGTTCACAAAATCGACACCTCCAAACAACCAAATCATCGTCTAAACCTTATACCAACTAATTGGGGTCAGTTATAAGAATAGTCTTATGTTATACCCGCTTGATTATGAATTGTCTTCACATTTTAATCATGAGCCCCCAAGTCTGCTTTTGCGACTTCCACCATGACCTTTTGTGCCTTCCCCTTGCCCTCTCAGAGCTTTCAACTCAAGTTAGCTCATTATCAACAGCTATTCTGCCAAACCAACATCTCACAATAGCAAATTCATCAAATCCAGAACTAGTACCCACTGCACCAATTGTTGCCTTTAGACTAACAATGTGAAAGTAAAACCCAAAAACCATCCATTAGTTTTTAAATGTGCAGCTAAATCTGAGAATAAATGAAGTAAAGAAGAACTCAGAAAACAAAAATAAATGGAATGCGTTGAACAAAAACCCAGTAGGAAGTCACTAAATCCCCTAGATGAATTTGGCCTGGGAAGTCACTAATTCCGCTAGATGAATGTGGCCTCAAGACAAATATAAGATGAAAGACATTTTCAGAAGGAAATAACTTACATAATAAAGAAGAAAGCAAACAACACCAGTGATGAGATATGCAGCACAGAAGTGAACCCATAACCTGTGAAAAAGATTACAAAAAAAATGACAACAGTTTCATAGCTGTAAAACATAGCTAAACAGCTAAGACACATATATCAGGCAATTAGAATCCAACACTCACATTGCTCACAAATTTAGATGGAGAGTGTGACTAAAAGGAGGTTAAAAGTGGGATGATCCTGCATTTTCATTTTTCTGATATTTAGCTGGAGACCAAGCAGACCAGGCCAATGCTTGTAGATCAATGAGGGCAAATTTAGACCAAAGATTGCATTGTAGATGAAAAAAGAGTAACACAAGACTCTCCTTAAAGGACAGAAAAAAAGGACCATGTTTCTTATGATAAAGTTGGAAAAATTATTCACACTCAAGATATCCTCTAATGTTCATAAAGACATTCAGTTTTTTTCCAACAGACAAGGTAAAGAAGTAAGATCCGTATTCACCAAATTTGCTACAGAATAGCACTATTATCTCCAACAGATTAGAGCCATGCCATGATGGAATTAGCAGCAATAACATATTACAAATCACATATGAGTAAGTATAAACATTAACCCTTGTAACATATTTTCGTAAAAAACTTTTACACCTTGTTTCATCAAGCAAATACTCAATACACATATAGCCCCACTAGTGTAGACTGCACATAGAAGGTAATAAGGTATGAGAGACAGACTAAAAGAAAGAAGCTAGAAATCACCATTTTGATCCATCCTTCACATTCGAAATGCTGAATCGTTCCAACGACTTATTCGGAAGATCCGAGAAGTCAATGTTGTTAAGTTGGTCTCCCAAGTAATTTACTGGAAGGAGAATAAAAATCCCTATGATCCCAGCTATAGAAAATATTCTCAAACTGCACAACAGATCTTAGGTTAAACAATTAGGAACTTGAAAAAATGAATATAACAAAGAAGAGGAAGAAAAATTCATAACAGCAAATATTTAGAGTGAAAATGCTGGATAACAAAATTATGAAATATATCACAAGTAATATTTACCTAAATCAGCAGATTAGAAACATATATCAAAGATTTAAGCAGGCTAAGAATGTCGTTTTAAAAGATGGTAATGGTAACACAAGTCAACTGGTCATCTGTGGTTCAAACCAGATTGGTAGCCTTCACCCAAGTAATTCCAGACACATCTAGGTGTTAAAACTATAAATTAAGACCTAGCTAACCTTGGACAGACCAAATAAAAAGCATTAAGAATTATATTGAATGGATGGAAAAATTAATAGGTGATAACAAGGAACCTCTTCCCTTCTAGATGCAAAAGATAAATCATCAACATCATCAGCATATAAACCCTGTACCAATAGCTGGGTTATCAATAATGGAATACAAAAATCCCTACCAAAACAGTTCTAATATTCACAACCTAAGATGTGGATATCAGATATCTATGAACATGTTCTTGAAAAATTGAACATTGTGACCAAAACATTTTCACATTGTGAAGATCCATAAACAATGAATTCTCTGTTGTTTGATGATTCCAAATCATCTTGCATTCTCCAAGCTCCTAATTTTTCATTTATATACCAAAATTACCCCTTCTCAAGGGAAAGAAGAGAAAATTTCCACAGAGAACAGCACACCTCTAAGTACCTATAAGATCCACACTAGGCGTGTAGAGTTTTTAAGACTTAGAACTTTTTTAAGCTTTCATCATTCTCCATATCAAGTTATCTCTTAATGAAAACACCCAAGACAGTTGTAGAGCTAATGCTGCATCAAGAAAGAGGTGTACTAACATCCAGAAAACCAATTTGTGCAGACGACCTTTAATGCATTCAATGGAGGAATGAAAAGCATAGGACTATCTTTGCATCTAAATCATTGTAGGCCAACTAATATAAAAAAAACCTAGCAAAAATATGTCTATACAAATATCACAAATTCAAAGCCAGCAACCTCTGTGAGCATCCCTATTTGTTGAGCATCTTTTTGCCAAAAGCATCATGAATACCTGAAGATGAAAATGCGCATGTACACCACGGCATCCAGACCTGACGTTGACAAAAGCTCTTCTTCAGAGAGTTGCCATGCTGTCCTCACCCATCCAGGAGATGGCAACAGCCTCTCTAGATCAAAATGGCTTTCTTCTTGAGACTTCCCTTGAGCAACTAAGCGTGGTGCATATACATGGCTATTTCCTGGTTGCTTCCTCAATATCGAATATAAAGAGAAGAACAGAATGCAGAGACCAAGATTGATGCCAAAAGATGTTAATAGAGCTGAGAGAATCATTGCCTCAATAAATTTGAAAGCCTCAAATAATTGTGCAACCTATTCTCCTTTCAACCCCAATCAACTGAACAGCGAATGCTCGATCAAGTTTGACTTATAAATGGACCTAAAATGATTAATTAAACTTGTGATCAATGAGAATTAAATTGAAAAAAACCTGCACAACATGGTAGGGTGCAAAAAGCAAATAAAACAAAGAGACAGCATATAAACAACAAGTTGGGGTTGGAATGAAATGATAGTAAGCATTCCATTCTAACTTTAGTTCACAAAAAAAATAATAATAATGCAGCAAAACCTTGGACGCAATGCCCCAGTTCAATACAGTTCCAATTGGATAAGCAAGGGGAAAAAGGCATGCATGTGTATACCTTGCACACAAATACAGAGTAAAAAATTTGGAAATTCTAAATATAGGAGAGCACTGCGTCCAGATTTTTGTATACTATTCTGTGTGTCAATTCTCCATCAAACCAATTCCTGTCCCCTAACAACTTGAAGTAGCACCGCATTGTCCATTGGTAGTATCTAGCAAGCTACAGTTTTTAAATTTCCCTAATAAATTCTTTTGAACAAACCATGTTCAGTTCCGTCAGTTCCACACACGCAAAATAATACTAATAATAATTATTATTATTATTATAATAATAATTTTCCTGGTCTTATTTTTAAAATATTTGGTCTTAAATTTATGAGCCAACCATACAAGCCTTTCTGAACTAATTTCCAAATTCATGTAGCCTACTCAACTTCTGAATCCTCATAGCTAGTATGCCAATGTAATCAACCACCGCCTTTCTCATCGACCGAGCCACTCTCATCTAAGTACAAGGCATCAAATTCCAAAAAGAAAGGAAAAGGAGAAGGATTGCAGATGGATAGTCTACCACCAAAGATGCAGATCAACTCCAAAGCCAGATAATTGTATGCCAAAAAACCAACAACAACAAAATCAAAAAATCAAAAGAAAAGACACGGAACAAGGAAAAAAACGAATTTTTCATCACAAACGAAGTAGAGAAGCAAAAGTCACGGAACTACTCTCTCCACCTTGCTGTCTCCTCTCCGTTACCGCAAAATCACAAACTCAAAAGCAAAGAAACACAGAGCAAGGAAAAAGAAGCAAAAGTCATCGAATTACTCCTACCTTGCTTTCTCCTCGCCGTTACCACGAAATCGCAAAACCAGAAGCTAAGGAACACAGTTTGAAAAATCCAAAAAGATCTTTCCATCACCGACGACGTAGAAAAGCAGCACAAGTCACGAAAATACTCCTACCATGCTTTCTCGCCGCTGTTGCTCTGATCCCAAGCTACTAACGACTTCAAAGCTCTCTCTCCCAGCTGTCGAGCGAGAGACGGAAGCCCGAATCACCCAACGGCGACGTTTGGAGCCTGATTCGCGTGCCAAATGCCCTTAACTGGAGCACGAAAGGCTGATGGACGGCGCAGATTCGGACATGCGAGACGGATGGATTGCGATTGCGTTGCTTGAGGATTCCAGTTGTTACTGACAAGTAAAGATCGCATCTTTTGATCCATATGATTTAGATTGAAAAAAAATAAAAAATAAAAATTAACCGATCTTGTCGTGGGTCACGCGCGAGATTTGAAAGCTTCCGAGCTGAGATACACGTGTCCGAACGTGGCTTGATGCTCCAGCGCACCTTAACGCTTCATACGCGGGCCCTCCTGCCAGTTTGAGGGTGTTCCAAAGGGCCTTTGATTTAGGCAGAGTGTATTAACTATGGCTGATAAGTAACTGATAATTATTATTTTGGGTTTGATGCAATTGAAGCTCAAACGCTAATGTAGCTAAAAATAGGATTAAAATGTCATGGCATGCCATATGCTGTGATGATTAAGTTTGCAAGCTTCCCAGTCGAGATACACGTGTCCGAACGTGGCTTGATGCTCCAGCGCATCTTAACTCGTCATACGCGGGCCCTCCTGTCAGATTGAGGGTGTTCTAGAGGGCCTTTGATTTAGGCAGAGTGTATTAACTAATGGCTGATAAATAGCTGAAGTTGATAATTATTTTGATGTAATTTGCTGAGGTAATTAAAAATAAGATTAAAATGTCATCGCATGCCCCATGCTATAGTGATTACACGTGTCCGAACGTGGCTTGATGCTCCAGCGCACCTTCACGCTCCATATGCGGGCCCTCCTGCCAGGTTGAGGGTGTTCCAAGGGCCTTTGAAGCCGAAGTGCCAAGCTAATTTGAAAAAAAGGATTAAAATGTCATCGCATGCCCTGTGCTATAGTGATTAAATCCTTGTTTAAGTTAATATAATTAAAATGAATAACGAAAATTATAATCCAATTCTATTTAGTTGCATAAATTTACTTAATTAAGGATCTTAATAGTGATATAGGTTACTATGTCTTCCTAATTTAGCTGGATCAATATTCAAAAAAAAAAAATCTTTAATCAATGGTCCAAACATTATTTAGGTAAATTGGGAAAAATTTGGAGACCCAAAGTTACTCAGATGCATACATTTATTTCACTAAAGACTCTTGGCACTTAGATGTATGTTGTATTTATGTCAAAGAGACTGTATTTTTGGATCTCCCTATGCTTTTGTTGGTCTAGCCCGTTAATTAACTGATTTCTATTTTTGGATCACCTATTTATTTATGATTACGAGTGTGACTTCTTTGTAAAATCAGAATATATCACAATCATCGTATCTTAATACGTGATTTTTCTGCCTGTAAAATAATCAATTATAATCACAAAAACTGGGTAACATTAATAAAGATAATTTCATTTTATTTCTAATCATTATATCTTGGATGCTTGGAAATGGAGTTTATTCATTAATTTTGTTTTTAATTATTAATCTTATTCTTAATCATGTCATAACTCCATCTTTTTAATTCTATTTTATTCTGTTCGACCCTTATAATCCAATTCTTTTCACTTATCATTGATTTTTTCTGATAAAAATTTTATTTATTTTATTTTTATTCACTTTATGACAGACGTTGCTATATTATGCACACCATTTTATTTTATTTTATTTTATTTTATTA
>JAYJMB010030486.1:0-15238 GCA_036873735.1 Pouteria campechiana | reverse complement strand
TATATATATAAGAAAAAAGATAGTGATGTTAGTATTATAAGAATGATGTCAACCAATAAATGCATTAAAAAGTAGTTAATTTTTTTTTAAAAAAATAGGTAATAACTTTAAAAAAAAGACAGTTAAAATTAGTTATAAGCTATGTCAATGTAAGAAAGAGGAAAAGGGGCATTCACCACCATTTTATCCTGAAAGGGAATTTACCCATTTTTATTTAAAATTGGAGTTTGTCTGGTTTGAGTAGAAGAGGTGTAAAAAAGAAAAAAAATAAAAGAAAAGAAAAGAAATGATAATAGTAATAGTAGAAGAATGATATTATCTATAAAGTAAATAAAAATAAATATATTAGCTTTTTTGAAAAAAATAATAATGATATATGAAAAATGAAATAATAATAGGTAATTAAATAGTACATGAATGTGAGAAAGGGAGAAAAAGCTTTTACATGTCTTTTAACAAAAAGGGGCCTATGCAGCTCTTTTGTCAAATAATTACAGTCTCCTCAAATTTTCCTTGCAGCTTCTACGTAAACATGACATTAGTCACATTACCCCCAATTCAAACAGATGGGGATGAGTTGTGCTGGATAGAGATAAAACAAATTTCAAAAGCTATACATACATATATCTAAATCGTATTTGTATATAAAGTAAATCTTCTAAGTAGACGACTGTCGATCCAGGCCAGGCTGTTAGGCCGAGCATCAATGTCTGAGACTTATTCCCCACATGTGAACCAGGCAGCCTACTCGATTAGTCCGTTCAGGATGTAGGAGTGCAATTTGGGTTGAATTCCAACCCAAACCAAAACGATATGTTGAGTCAGGATTTTTCCAAATTTTAGTGGGAAAAATTAGGTTCAACCCCACTCGATTGAGAAATATAGTTAGGTTTGATTGAGGCTTTGAAAGCCTGATCTAAATGTCAATATGATTTTATGGAGTATATTAGTTACAATATATATATATATATATATATATATAAAGAGAGAGAGAGAGGGAGAGAAATTCATATCTACGTTATAAGTCTTATACCTTATGTAAATTTTTTAGATCATAGTTAAATAATCTTAATTTAAAATTTATGTAATATTTTATTTGAAAGAAATTTAAATTACAAATTTTATATAACTAAGTATTCATTTAATTTACCAACTCAAAGCTGGCCTGACATTTTCGAAGTTGAATTAAAGTTATATTAAGGTTTTAAAGATGAAGTTAGGAACAAAACTATGTTAATATTTTAAAAAAGGCTTATTAATCAGTTTACATGGATAGATGGTGTGCCCTTTTCACTTTTCTTTCCATTTTTCAAGTACCATGATATTACAGGAGATCTAAAACAAATACTTAGCATGTTAAATATCATTTCAGGCCTCAATACATAAAAAAATGTTTCTATACAATCTTACGAATTTATGTTTTTCATGACCTCCCATCATTTTCAATTAATAATGGATGGTATGAATCTTCCCGAAATTTCATAGAATATGAAAAATGAAAAGGATACACCATCTACCCATGTAGACTGATTAATTTTCCTAAAATAGAGCTAGAATTTGGTTGGCTCAAGCCTGAACACACCCGACACAAGTTGCACAACGTGTTCATGAGAAGGGTAAGCTATGTTTTCATAAGAAAATCCAAAGGCAAAGCTGCTAGGGGTGAACTAGGCCCATGCTTCAAATACATGAAGAAAGATGTCTCCCACTGCCCTGAAAGTAGCTATGATATACAATCATTAGTCATTGATAACTGTGAAATTTAAAACTTGAATTTGACCATCGAATCATTACATATCATCATGGAAGAAACATGATTCTTTGTTAATGGTTTCTTTTGATGTTTACCTCAAGTTTCGTTCCTGTGGACCCAACCCATCCTTGTTTTGCAAGGAAGAACGCTTTTTAAAACCCCAAAAGCAGTTGTTGAAGGAGGAATGCCCACATGAGACAGCTACAGAAGATGAGATGCTTGGTGTTCAATTATGCCAATGCAGCCCAATCAAGCAAATTTTAAATATGAGATACACGCTGATCTATTTCTCCTACTCAATAATAAGCATAATCACAAAAATCCATGCGAGATCGGCAGAATGATCCGAGACAGAGACAAGAGACAAATATCAAAACAGAAATGAGCTGAGCCCTGAAGATGCCTTTGCACAGACTGCTGCTAGCCATTGTAATTTGGAGAATATACGATCCAAAGAAACCTGCATTTTCATTTTCCTCTTTAACTGTGTCCAATATACAACAGCTTTTGGCCAATATTTCTGTTGGCCAAGATCTCAATGACAACAACAAAACAAATCTTACGTTACAAAAAGAATGGAATGTAAAAGAAGGTTAGCTTTGTATACGGTTAGCACAAGACGGGAAAAAATATGAGCTTGCGCTGATCCCAGTCTTAATGGTTTCTGTCTGTTGGTACGTCCGCATCTAGAAAGCACCTGTGCTGGGAGGAAACAGAAATAAAATGATTCAATTTCATTCTCGCATAAGGGTTTGTCAGTCAGATGCACCTCTGCTCTGCAGCACATCTCCACTTGACATCTGAATTGCTGCATTTAAGTGTTGCCTTGCAGGCAGCGGACGTCTCGCAAAGGGCAGGCTGATTTACTCATCTGGTTATACCTGCAGTTTACCCGACGGGGACTGTATTTCCAAAGTCTTCTCAAACCACGGTTCTAGTGCATGTGGGCCATCAGCTGATTTTCACAGCAAATCATCTCCTCTGTGTCATTCCTCCACACCTGGGGCATGCGGAGCATGTGTGTGTGAGTGGACACACCGGGTTCGCATCCTGGAACCCTGCTATTATAGGTGAGCATGCAAGCAGGATCATTTACCATTGGAAGGTTCTTTTAGCAGGCCGATGACATAGGAGAGCTCCGGAGCCACATGTAAAGCAGTTTGACTCTTCCATTCTGGTTTGAGGCAGTCTCTTTTCTCCCTGCTTTGCAGGAAATTGGTCCAATGGCAGAAGGACAATCAATCCATGAAAGGATGTGGGAAATTACTTGATGTTTTTCTTTGTGGGGTTAATGGCTTTCATTGCTTCCTTCTCAGCCTCTTTTTGGGCTTTCTTTCTTTCAAGTTCAGCCTGCTTGCAGTTCTCTTCATGTGCTCGACAGAACATCCGCACAAAATTCATGAGGGTAGTTACAACTGCAAAATAAATAAATTGTTAAGCATGAGATCACAATTTAATGCAAGATACAAGCTCCCATGCATATTGGAAGAGCTTCATGGAACAAATTGACCCAACTAAAGGCATTCATCATACACAAAGGCCCTTCAAGTTTCGAAGTATTTGATTCCAGTGTAGAAAATTCTTTAATGAAAAATGTACAAAAGAAACCTGAAAATTCATGTGTAATAACTTCTTGAATGAGAGTTAGACAAATAACTAAAATTCGAGTGTTGGAATTTCTAGAATGTTTCCAATTAATTATTTTTTGAATTAAGTAGATGCAAAACTAAATTCAAATGTTGTAATTGAATTTTAGACAGAAGGAATACTGACAGTTAGGAATGAGAATGATGTAGCGTATTGACATACTCAACAACAAGTGACTGTGACACGGACAACATAGTATATAGAAATTACCTTGTTCGAATGGACAACGGGCAGGGTCTTCACCAAAATAGACAGCAAGAGCATCTGCATTTCTTCCCTGTCCAGTACTCCAATATAATGCGGAGAATTATCAGACATGTGGGTCAATCAAAAAAATGCCTCACCCAAGTTAAAATGATGATCAAGGCAGGGATTTAATGGCATACCACTTCACTGTAAAGTGCTTTTAAGGACTGAACTTCTGCACCAGCTGTGACGATGAATTCTTTTAATGTCTAATACAACAAAAATACAATGTTAACACTGCATCGCAGGAAAACATGCATCCACCAAGCAACCACTACACACTGAGAAGAGAAAAACATGTTGTAACTTTCAGAATACCTTCCGAAAAACCTCAGAAACAGGACCATCATTTTCAGATGCAAGTAGTTCCTGCTCAACCTTCTCTAATCCTTTTATTATTGCTTGCATTTCTTCTGCCAATGACTTCAATTGTATCTGTGTGCAAAACGGTTTCCGATTAGACCAATGATTAAAAATTGCCAAAATCCAAAAAAGGGAAAAGCAAAAGGCAAGAGAGCAAACCTTTGATGCAACATCCAAGCTAACAAGGTCCTCATGAAAATCTAGAAGGTGTGGTGACTTAGAGGCAAGCACCTGATTCACAAAAAATCTTGTAGTTAACTATACCAATCTGACACAAAAGAAAGGCACCTAAATGTACACTCTTGGGAGAACTAAACATGTCTATATGTTGAAGATGCATTGTCATTTTGCTAGCTCCTTTTCCAAAAGGAACCACAAAAGAAAAGCACCTAAATGTACACTCTTGGGAAAACTAAACATGTCTATATGTTGAAGATGCATTGTCATTTTGCTAGCTCCTTTTCCAGGAAGAACACAGTCAGGTTTGGACCACTGGCAATTCAGCCTACAAATGCGATGCTGTGAGATGATCTACAGGAATCTACTTTTCCCTCTCCCAATCTTGAATTTCTTTTCTAAAAACACAATCTTAACTCTAATATTCCAATAACATTCTCTGCATGGACCAAGAGAGAGAAAATGTAACTCAGCCTTCTTTCAAAATGATTTTGTTAACACTTTGCAATCAAACAACAGGTAGGGCTAGAACATCTTCAATTGCACGGGGAGAAAAAAGTTGTTGCCCTGTCCAATAAAATAGTTTTCCATGTCCAGCACAATTACTATTCCCTTGCCATGGAGGGGTTTCACTGAGATTCTTCTTTCAATAGTAGATAATAGAGGATCTTACCGTCAGTATTGTGAGGCTTTGTTTTTTTCTTTTTTGGGGGGGGGTTGCATCATGGAGTGCTTGGGGGAATTTTTGCATCTGCTGTAGTTTTTCTATCATGCATCTTTTGCATATCAATATAAGCCAATGTTCATCCCAAACAAAACAACAAAAAACAAGGGCCACACCTTACAAAGGTAATGCATGAGGGTCATTTTATTATTGGAAGCACGTGTATCTGTAAGCTTCAGAAGGCTGTCTAGACGGAACCCAATAGCAGAACCTGCATGAATTGAACCAGTGCGTGATTCCAAGAACGAGACAAGAAAGAAAGAAAGAAAGAAACATGGTTCTTAAAAATTGCAATTTATCTAAGTTAGAAGAGATCCAACTACGTCAATAAAATCACATCCCCTCATTAATCCAGCTTGGAGGATTATAAGATATTCTGAAGAGAGCACATACATAATTGAGGTCTTGTAGTTGAGAGAAAAATAAATGAAACCAAACAACTTCTGAATTCATGTGCTCCAACTAAGCTTCAAGTATTATCACACAAGCCAGAATAATCAAACAAAGTTTATTGTTCCTAGTTATACAGACAAAACATAGGTGATACACATTCTTGAAAAATTTTTAGGCTAGTTGAGCATTTTGAGGAGCTTCTGCTTTCGCTCCTTTATCCATGATAGCCAATGACGTTTCAGTGTGAAGCTTGCTAACTTCATCCATTCCAGTTACTTGATCAGGAAAACAAAGATCAATGATAAGTTTCTACAAAATAGTCTAAAAGGCCACATGGCTCTTCCATAGCCTCTGCGTGTAAACAGGGAATCTGGATCACCTAGTGCACAATATCAGGATTTCTCCAATGCTGCAAAAAATTACAAACTTTACCCGCATTGTGATGCCAACGCACTTTACTTTTTTAAGTTTTAATGCATGCAAGTTTCACATTCATAAGTGTTTAGTACTAAATTAAGCTCATTATTTTTAAGGCAACGTCTGTTATTATTTACAGCCTCAAGGAAATTGTGATATTGTGCACTCAGAGATCTGGATTTGTTAATGAGATCCATTGTGATAGTCCTTAACAATTCTAATCTCACATTTCAACATCAAAATCACTGAAGCTACACATCTGTTTCAGTAATAGTTTTCTGGAAGGAGTTGTGTAACCTTGGTCTGCTATTTTGGATCTGAAATTATTGTCTTGTTGCTGAACAACAAATATGGGTTGCCTTTGGGTCTTGGTAGCTTTGGTGTTTTGGGTGAGTGTATTCTGTATGAATAGTAAAAGAAACATTATATTCCAAAATGCTACTCAATGAATCAATAATCCTACCAACTGGACATGCTTCTGGTGATGGCAAAAAAAAAACAAAAAACAAAAAAGTCTCTGTAAATTAAAATAGAAGCTCACTCCTCTGTCCTTTTTTTTTGTATTTTCCTTTTTAATTTATTTAATGGTATGGTAGCTTATCCCTGTATCCTTAAAATAATGAGAGAACAATGGCAAAAGCTAGTGTGCGATTGCATGAGAATTTTATTACTCCCCTGCTTACCCCTTGCAGTTCCTTGATTTAATGTGTTTCCAAGAAAAAGGATTTTCTTCATGATCTCCTTCAGTTTAACAGAAATCCTGACCTGATAATTCAGAATATAGAGTCAAGAATAGCATACATTGAAACTGAAATACATGAACAGCTATAAACAACTAAAGGTTACCTCTTCGCAACAAGAGTTTACATTATTTAAACTCTTCCTAAAATCTGAAATCTGCAAAATAAAATACAGTTAAAAATGGAGGAAATAAAATTGGAACAAATTTTCTTGACCATAATTCTACATTTAAATGATAACTCTGACAACATCCAACCTGAGAGTTAAACTGGATCTTGAAAGAAAATACTCTTAGCTTAGATTCCACCCTTGGCACTTTCATCAACTCCAGAAAGAACTACAAAAATAAATTAATAGAAAGTTTGCATTATTTAACAAACTAGTAATGATTTAAAAAGGAAAAAGATTCCAATGAGAGGAAATTAAAGCAGCTTTCAAGATATGACCAATAAATAAATAAATAAAATAAAACATGAGAATGCTGAATAACTAGTGACATGAAAAGCTAGGGCACATCATTCGTCGAAATTGAAACAAAGAGAATTCCTAAACCCAACTTGACAAATAGACGATCAATTGACCACCAAAAGATCAAAACAGGCACTGTTCATATTCAGTTGTCTTGGAAATAACTGACCAATGACTGTCCATCCTGAAATAGATTCTCGTCAACCCAAGCCTTTTCCTAGAAAAATAGTGCAAAAAAATCCTGGCAACTTAAACAGTTTCCATAACAGTTTGCATAATTTACCAACTGATGTTTCTTTAATTCCTAATTTACGTACAAGTGTACAATGTATTTCATGCCCCATTAGTCATTTTAATGCTCAATAACAAAATTCTCTCAAGTCCAAGGGAACAGACTTGTCTAATCATTAGACAAACCATGGACCAAAATTTCTTTCCATTTCCTTTATTTACTTTGTTATTTTTCCAATGCACTTATTATCCTTATTTCTACAATAGTTATAGATTACTCTGTCCACAGTGACAGATTCTTTCTTTTTTTACACATTGAGAAAAAAAAAATGAGTTTCAGAATTTCCATGCCCAAGCCAAGACTCAAGACTGCAATTTGAGTTAAAGAAACTCATTTAAGGTCATGAAATCCCATAAAATGTTGAAGAACTATGAAAGTATTCAGCATCCAAACAAAAATTTGTCTGCAACATTTAGAACAAGGATGCAATTCCCTTTTTAACAACAAAGCAAATAAACTCAATTCACAAAAACAAAAAAAGAGAAATTTAATCAATGTCACAGAATGTACCTGTTCACATTTTCCAAGATTTTCCTTTTCCCCATTATAGCCCTGAACATCAAGACATGGGGGAAATATCGCAGTAAGTAATATTATTGAAGTGAATGAAGACATTAAGATGAAGGAAAGATCCATCTGTTGAGAGGAATAGAAATTTCTATGAACGTTGGAGACCTATTTATTTTCTATGAATGTAGGAGACCTATTATTAGATATTTCCAACCTTAAGAAGTTCCATCTCATCTTTAGTAGGACAAAATTTTATGAGATTTTCCACTTGATCAACATCTAAAATTGATTCATCCAATGCCAAAGCTGCACTCTGCAAGAATATTTAAAGTCAGTCAATACCAATAACCTCAGCCAAGAAGTTTTAAAGATGAGTTTGATGCCAATGTGGTTCACTCTATGTAAGCCAATGCAAAATTATTGTTGCAATACAAAAGGAATTCTCCTGAGCATACAACTGATATCTGGACGGAATAAGTATCCACACATGCACACATATGTATAAAGCATCCCATAAGAATAAATTTAATGCCACCTGATTATTTTCTTCTTATGCCTGGGAAAAGATTTCAGATTGCAGATCAGGAAATACCCCCAGAGTGACAACTTTTGGTATCTAGGATTAATAATTAAGAAGATGGAGAGATAATAAAGATGTCGCAATAGAATTTTAAGTTGGGTGGAGGTAATGGCATTGCTTTCTAAGAATTTTATGTGATTGCCTAGTACTAATCAAGCTAAAAAGAAAATTTCATAGAACAGCTATAAGACTAAATATGATTTCTGGCATCAAATGGCAGACAAGCAAGGAACAACATATCCATAAGATGAGGCAGCTGAAATGAGGATGTTGAGATGGATGCATAGTAAAACTAAAAAGAACAAAGTTAGAAATAACAAAATTCAAAATAATCTAAAGGTATAATTAATAAATATTAAGACAAGGATAAGTAAATTTGGGTAATTTGATCACATGCAACAGAATCCAAGAATTGCACCAGTTGGAAGAAGTAAGTTTATCCATGCAGAAGGTCATAAAAGAACAAGAGGAAGGTCAAAAAAAGTGTAATTAGACATTATTAGGAAAGATACAAAAAAAATTGGGCTTACTAAGGACATAACCCAAGATTAATACAAAAGGCATAAAATGATTCATGCAGTCATTCCACTTACGTGGGAAATAGCATATGATGCAACAATGGTTGGGAAAATAATATTCCCATAATAAAACAAGTTGAATGGGCAGGTTTGTCCATTGACAATCATCTAAAACAAACAGAACTTCAGCATGCAAGTGAAATACTTGGCATCAAGATTATATTTGAATTTGACTACTAAAATTAGTGATATGTTTTCCTCTGATTTGAGGGCAGGACAAAGAAAAGTACAAAAGGCTTGAAAATGCAAGTATATAAAGAACAGAAGTCAACAACTGTTGGAAGAGTCCATGAGGAAAAAAGAAGGAAAACATCAAAAGAAGACAGTCATCATTAGCACTCTAGCATAGTCACAAGTTAGTTGCCCCTCACTCCCTTCCATTTTTGCTTCAGATGGTCCAATATTCCTAGTTGTTAATAGCATTTATTCAGATGTTTTCTAAGCCTAGATCCTGATCTGAACTTGCATCTTCGTCCACGCTTGTCTAGCATGTTTAAAGAACCCTTGATCATGTTAACGCACAAGAAAACAGCAATGCAGAATGCCACCATAGGAACTTCCTGGCACATGATTGTGCACTTCCCTCAATGACTTCTGGAACAACTAGGTTTATCATGAGTTGCTTTCCCAAGAAGAAATTCTTAGGTATTTTATTGAGAAAGGGATTCATATGAGAGCTATCAACTAACTATGAAAGAAGTTGAAAAAATATATGCCTAGCAAGAATTAAAACTCCTTAACCTAGGTCCTAGAGTAGGACAAGTTCATGAAATACTGACAAGCTGTCTTTCTAACTGCATATGAAAATCCAACAATAACAGATGACAAGAGCATACAAAGGGCATAATGTATTGTATTGACAAAGAGCTTTCTAGATCAACTATCATTGGGTAAAAGCTAATCGTAACATACCTATTTTTTTCCCCTTGATCCATATCTTATCAGTTGTGGAACTTTAAAGCCACATTGACTTCCATAAGAATCCAATGTATTCAGAAATAACAATATTACCAAGTAGAAGCCCACCTAAACTTTTGCTTAACAATGTTAGGTTCATTTTTTAGCAAAACGAACCAAAAAGGAAGAAAAGACCTAATTAATTTATAAAGTTGCAAAATAGATAATGCACCAATTAAGGCAGCAACACAATAGGATTAACCAAGCAACACAATATGGTTGGGATACAGCTTTGATGGTGACAATAAGCTCTTGCTGCTCCTCAAGAAGCTCAACACGGGAAAGATGTCCCACTTGGGTTCCAGCAATATGGCATCTACCATATCAGAAACTCCTGATTGATTTCGCAATTTTGAAATGAACAGCCACAATGGATATTCTAATAAAATCGCTTGTCAACATTTGTTCAACACTCTCCTAGCATCAAACTATCTCGACAAATTCCATTCACAGACGATTTATAAGTGGTTAGCATTTCCTTTTCTTCAAGATTTCACAAAACTCTAAATTCTATTACTTGACAAACATGGTGAGTTGCTTTCAATGCCGGATTCATTGGCACAATTTAAATTAGCTTATATCCAGCAATGCAAACCATTTATTTTGAGAACAAAAAGACAAAATATTTCTGCCACAATATCTGAAGTGAAAAAGTCTCCAATCCTTTATACAATCTTTTTTTTTTTATTTCATTGAAAAAATGCATATAGAATGACGAAGTTGTACACTGCATACTTAGGTCCAAATATTAAAAAAAAAGGGCGCACCAAGGACATGAGGCTGTCACCAATGCAGGGGTCTGTGGAGGGCAGGATGCACATACCCGTACAGAAAACATTCTACAAAAAGATCACTTCAGAAAATATTTCTGCTAGAGTATATCTGATGGGTACAGTCACATCTGCTTCTCCAATCCTTTGTGCATGTTTTTTTTCCCAAAAAAAAGCACATAGAATTGAAACATGTGGTGGCCCAGATACTTACATCCTAACAAATTTATTTCAATGAATCAGCTATAGTTAAACATTCTATTTTCTGGCACCTCATAGTATACACCACCAATAGTTGTACAAAAATACATCAGGAACGCATAAAAAATGTATGCATAAAACTCAAAAATTGAACATCTTGAGATCATGATTTAACAAAAAGAGAAATGATGATAAAATGAGGGGTGAATCACTTGATAGGAATCAGTTGAAAAGAAAGATAAAGAATAGTTTTCGTATCCTAAACAACTAATTCCCATATAACATTTCATAATAGCATAAGTTCATTTTTACGACACCCATATATGAATATACATGCATAGACACACAAGAGAAATTTCACAAACCCATAAATTTCATTAAAAAATAGCTTACCATCATATCTGAAAGAGGCATCTTAACTTTTGTGAGCATAATCTCCACATTATTAGCTCGCCTTAGTTCAATCTACAGATTATATCACCAAAAACTTCATAAATTAAACATTTGTGAATATATGAAAAGTTACAAAGGTCATTAAGTAACATGGCATGGTAAACTAGTAGACTAAAAGTGAAAATGATTGGAAGATTTGAGCACAATTAAGTAATCAATTCCAGAAAAATAAGCATCCATCAATATTAGTACATCATCAAAGTATGGATGACGTTACATAGCAAACAATCACTGAACTAACCAACTAAAGGGAAATAATTACTTGGGGACATTTCTAACTCCATTTGCCAGCAAAACAGAGAAGAAGATAAAATGTGCCTATTTATGAAATAGAAAATTTCTATGAATACATCTACAAAACAAATAAATAAAAGAACACATCATCAGGTTTTTCATCAAAGAATATTGTTAAAAGACAAATTTCCCCATTTAAGGCTTCAGCACTAAAATTCAAATTGTCTAAAACAAATGATGAATTACATCATAAAATGTGAAAAGCTTCATCCTGCACTTTGTCCATAATAATTGATGTCGATCACACCAGGAAGTGTTAAAAGTCCATTAACTAGCTTTCTGCTACGTTTTTCATGTAATTTTCCTATTTGATTTCTGTTTACATGCATTATTTTCCAAGAACATCCTGCACTTCAAATATCATTCATTTCAGTATAAATAATAACTTATTAATGTATAAAACAGATCAGGGTTAATTTACATGAGAAAGAAGCTGTTGCATGAAATGTACAAAGAAAGAGTGATACACCATTCAAGTCCAACCAATACAAGTGTAGGAAACAGGAGAGCGAAAGCAATCGTAAGAAAAGAGAGAGGGCTTCTGAAGATGATCTATCCTATGACAATTCATGGTCACTTTAAAAATGTAGGAAACATTCCCTACAGTGTTTCGCAGCAGATCACATAACCAAAACAGTTTATGCAACTTTAAATTGAGTACAATCAAAAAATTAGGTCGACAAAGCAATACTTTCCGCCTGATTTTTCCTTGTTATTTGAACCATTAGGGCTTATTTGGATAGATTCAAAAAACATGTACCTAGGAATTGTGAACAAATGATGTCAGCAAAAATGAAAATAATATTAGCAAAGTAATAGATAAATCAATATATATATATTGAAGAAGGAATGGATATGTGGAGAAGGTATGGTACAGCATTAGGAGAAAATCTTATCAAGAAAAGGGTAGGGAAAAATAATTGTCATCCCCCTTTCCTCCTAAGCAAACAGACCATTAAATAGTTTATTAGAAACCATCCGTGTAATTGGCATCAATTGCCTAGATGGCTACTATTTTAGAGCACGCTCTATGTGCTGGAAATTTGTTAGTTCAGCTACCATTACTTCCAAGCGAGAAACAACAAACATGTCTGAGACTCAAAATTATGGTGAACCAAGCGCTCGCAATTTTTCTAAAAGGGAAAATTTCACTAAGCCTAAAAGGAAAAAATTTCGCCAAACTATTTCGCAAAAATATAAAAAAAAATGCAGAAAAATTAGAAAATCTTCCATAAAACCTATTATTTATTTATAAACTATAAATAATCATTATTATAAGCTATTTAAGTAAATAAAATGGTAGAAATATACTTTATGTTGTAAAAAATGAGAAATGATTTTTTTGGGAATAAATTAGGTATGAAAAAAATTTCAAAAAAAAATTTTAATAAAAAATTATCCCTAAACTTTATGTACCAAAATATAAGGCTATAGATAATTGTATTACATACTATTAAAGTTAAAAAATTACTGAAAAATATTTATTTATAAAATTATATACAAAATATAAATATTATACATTTTCAAACCACTAAAAATATTCAAACCATTCCACATATTTTTTGCAATCATAAGTATCCAAGCACAAGTTATAAAAATTAAAATGTGCACAAGTTATAAAAATTAAAATGCGCCTAACTGTGTGTTATGATTGTTAAATGAAATGAGGAATAGACTTTTTATGACAAAGGTAAACAAAAGGATTGTTTAATTAAATAAATTTTACTAATAATTAATTAATTTTTGTTATTGTTAAATAATATTTATATTATTTAAATTAAATAAATTTTTAAAAATTTATTCCTCATATGTTTAGAAGTTATTTAAATAAAAATCCCAAACTACAACCCATTTTAATTCATATAATAGAAAATCTATTAATAAAACGCTAAAAGATGAAAATAAATCATGACATGTAATTAAGAACAAACTTGATTTGGGCAAAAATTAGTGATTAAGAACCCAAATGAAAGATTAATTAACACAAATCTCGAGATTTGCCACCCCCAACTTAAGATGCATAACGAACAATTGCTGTGAACGACCTGACATGCAACCTAGCTGTTATGAACGACGAACGGCAGATGAATTTCAGCCACCCAACTGAGATTTCATGCTAGATCTGGGATTTCAATCACTCCTCAGCCATTTTCGAGCACTCTAGAGGTGATTTCGAAGCTAGTTCAGTGGATTCGAAGGCAAAAATGAGAACTGCAGGCACTATCGACGAAAGGAGTGGCTCCTTTGTGCGCTAGTTTCAAGCTTTATAATCCATGTAAGACTTTACAAAATTTATTTTCAAAACTTCCATTTGGGGTTTTGAAGCTGAAAAATCCATGTAAGCTCGAAAATCCTAAAAATGGAAGAGAAAACGCTAGTTGCAAGCGTCTAAACTCTTAATCGATTGCCTATATGTGGATTTTTGCATGAAAAATCACCATTAAGGTTTTCGAAACTGTATGTTTAGGAGGCAGAAGTGGGTTTCAAAAAAACTAGTGTCGTTTGTAAGATTTTTCCCCTTTTATTCCCATTTTCTTGTCACCATCTCGGCGAGATTTTGCTGTCACAGCGAGATTTCAGTAAGATGGGCGAAATTTCGCCATTCTTTTGAAAATTTCATCTAACGTGGAAAAACCATACTGTTCTCTGGCGAGAATATTTCGCCAAGCTGCCTAAACGAAAATTTCGCCCAAAATTCTCGATTTTGCAAACACTAGCTGAATCACAATAGGAACTAGAAAAATAAACTCCCATTACATTCAAAACCTTAGATATACTCATACTAAGACAAATTTTCAACAATTAAAAACTCAATGTTGGAGAGATTTAGCGCCCAGGTACAATAGCAAGGATAGGGATACTGAGGATACAACAAGAAGATCAATGACAAACCACCTCATGACAATCAAGGCTGTTGTTTTTGATAAACAGGCATTAATAAATTACCGACATGAAATCATAGATAAAACAAAACAGTAAATCAAGTTGTGGATCAGAATGACAAGGAAAGGGTTTGTCATCACAAGGAACATGAACAAAATTGGTTGACCTAGCACATAGCTAGAAATGAAATTTGTTGTTCTCATTTATATGTTTAAAGGACTTACCAAATGGACCTTATCTGTTTTAGATCCAACAGATTTGCGACGCCCTCCTGATTTACCTCCTGTGCTTTCATTTGATTTTGGGACTACGGCAGAGAAGAGACTCTCAAGTTCTGATACATCAAATTCTGAAGTGCTAGCATGCAAAGGTTGAACATGAAGAAATCAATGAGCATAGTATTGACAACCAAAAGAACTACAACATAGTGAAATAGAACCACTGAACCATCAAATTCTGAAGTGCCAGCATGCAAAGGTTGACATGAAGAAATCAATGAGCATAGCATTGACAACCAAAAGAACTAAAATGGACTGAAAATAGAATTACAAGTACATTACTTTGACAGTCCCTAGCTATAAAACGGAGTAAAAATGATACTTCTTGCCATACTTGATGATACCGAAGATAGAATAGGATGGACCAACCAAATTCCAAGAATCAGCTATACAAAAAATTCAAAGCATAGAATGCAAATTTCTACACAAAAAACATAGTTCCTATTGAATTCTGAGTATTGGCAATCAATCATGGAAATGACAATCAATCACAGAAAACTATCATCCATTGAA
>JAYJMB010030475.1:10532-36521 GCA_036873735.1 Pouteria campechiana | reverse complement strand
TATATCTATATATATATATATCTGAATCTTATGAGACCAGTCTCAAAAATCTTTTTTTTATTTTTTATAAAATTTTAAATTCTTATAACTATTTATTTTTTATTATTAAATTTCAGGGATATTTTCAAAAATTTAAAATGGTGAATAATATTATTAATTTGAAAAAAAATAAAATATTTATAAAAATCTAAAAAATAGTAAATTTTTTTTCAAAAGTTGATTACATGTTGATTTAAAAGTTTATAAAAAATAAAAATAAATAAAAAAATAAGTTTTTGAGAATAGCTGTGAGACAGGTCTCATAAGATCCGACCCTTATATATATATATATATATATATATATATATATATATCCATGCTCGATAATCGGTTGCTGGGCTGATTTTTGGCAACTCACGCTCCTACTCGTTCGATCCCTCAGAATAATTTTCTACCGTCCATTCCATATGCTACTATTCGCATCCTCTAGCATGCGCAACGAGATGGGATGAGGGAGGGAAAACCCAAAATCCAAAAAAGCAAAAATCAAAAGCTGTCAGACTTTCCTCTCTCTTCATCCGACTCCCGTCGACTGAAAACAACAATAGCTCATCTCCATTACTATAGCAAAACGCTGCTGCAAAGATGGCTGTCACTAGCCCAGCAAGGATGACACCGCGACTAGCTATCGAATTATCTAAAGAATGATGATAGTGCTTTCTCAACCACCAAATTCTAGGCGCTTGATCCACCCCTCCATCCATCGTTTCTTCTCCTTCTCCCATAGCTACATAGGAGGTGGGTGGTTCCGAGCCAACCCCAAGTAACCCTTCCCTCCGACGAAGTCCAACCCCAACAACTTCTCCTTGTCTCCATCTCTTACTCTTCTTGCCCTTATTGAAAATGAAACCATAAAGATCATATTCACAAGATTTTTTGCATTGCTAAAAATCAAACCGTAGATTTACAACCAAAACGATTTGCTTGTCAATGACGAGACAAACTTCTATGAGTAAAATCACAAGCAGTTTGAACTGCAATCTAATTCCTCTTGTGCTTGTGAAAATGTGCAGTTTCTGAACTGGGCCCTGAAGATAGCAGCGGGAACATTGTAGAAATCATATTCTAATCAAGTTGGCTGAAGAAGCAATCTCCTGTTTGTAAGATAGACAGGATCCTTAAAATCCACAACAGCCAGAAAATCATCACGAGGTTCGAAGATTACCGTGATTCCATAAAAGCCAAAGTAAACAAGCTCCCAAAGAAATACCTAAGATGTGTTGCAAAGGGAATGAGCTCTTACGATTCCACTGCACAACATTCGTTTGTTCCATAGGAGCAAATGGGTCTTCTAACTTGTGCAATTCAATTCCGAGCTATATTTTCTACAACATAATCCGAAATGAGTTCAAAACAGATGGAAGTGAGGGGACCTGCACCACTACCACTAGTGCAAAAGCACATGACCATGCTTGGATTTCATCAGAAAATGAGAAACGGGCCATGTTGGTCTGTAGGGTGATTGCTGGGAGGGTGAAGAAGAGCCAAGAAGTTGAGGAGTTCGATTTGGTTAGTGGCCAGGCAGGAATTTACTTAAACTCTGATTAACTCTTTGTGTTTAACCCAAAATCTTCCCTTGTTTTGTTGTAATCTACAAAGGTTTTTAATGTAATTTTTATTTTCAATTTTTCTCTGATAATTTGATTTTACAGTTGTGTTGGTTTAGTATAATTGCGCTAATGCAATGCTCTGTTATAGATGACTTTATGCTAAACAAAAAACCAAAATAAATTTTCATGTCTGGACTAAATCTATGGAAATGATATGGTGGAATTGGATATAACCAACATGTCATACTAGCTTACAGTGAAAATGTTTCACAGCAAAACCAATTTCATAAAAATATGTTCCATTGCCAAAGATGCAACATTTAAAAACTCAAATATTATGTTTAAACCTAATTGCTTGCACTAGCAAGATAACGCCCAATTTCCATCCTGCCTTGGAATTAAAGAAAACCACACCCCTAATGGCAACTTCCCACAAAGTGGCATTATCTAGACACTTGCAACCAGAAAAGTACCTTCAACCAAATATGGAAAAATGGGTGCCAAATAAACAAATGTTCAACAAATTCCTCTACCTTCAAACAACTAGGCTTATTGATTAGGATATGCACACCCTATTTATATTATGTCAATGATCAATGCCTTTTACTAGATATCCTTAAATTTCCAAATCATAGTTGGAGGAGCAGTCTATTTGTGGAAGGTACTTCCTTCCAAATGGCCATAATAGATATGACAGAAATGACAACAGAACCTTCAATCTATCTACCAAACCCAATGATCCAAAAATTAAGCCATATATAAAGGGCAAAGGGACAACGAAATGTTAACCAGTGAAGCCTTTTCAAATAAAAGACTTATATAAGATTATTCCAAATAACAAAAAAGATAAAATAACTTGCAAAGGAAATAAGTTTTGAGAGCCAAACAGGCTTACATAAGATTGTTTCAGATAACAAAAAGGATGAAATAACTTACAAAGGGAATGAGTTTTGAGAGCCAAACAAGTTAAAATAAGATTATTCCAGATAACAAAAACTAGGAGGACATAGATTAACTTAAAATAAAATGTTAACTTGTGAAGCCTTTCCTTACTATTGCAGACTTTAACATCTTCAACTCTTTTTCAATATCCTCATTCATAGTTGTAGACTGCTCTGGACGCTTTACTTCCTTGTTGCCATCATGCTCTTCCTTAAGGCTTAGATTATGTTGTTGTAGTATAACTTGAAAATTAAGTCATTCAAAAAAATTGTAGGACTTGTTACCATCCTACATTAAAAAACACATATGTTAAGGCTATACCATTTGTATTGAATGTAAACATTACATTAAAGTATGTACAAAATAATAAGGACAATGAAAAAAATACCTTTTTGAATTTTTTATTATAGTAGAGGGCAATATAACAGCTTCTACACCACATTTACAACATGGTCTTCTCAAACTAACATTGCTTCTATTGAGGCTGCTAGTACCCTCATACGTATGATCCATTTCATGTATTTGAGATGTGCCACTTGCAAGACAATGATAATAAGAATAAATCATAATAAACTTATATGTAATATAAAGGCAAGTATTAGTAATCAACATCTTCTTCCACAAAAATTTCCTCTACCCCTAGGTATTTGAATTTTACCTTCTTCATTTTCTGGTACATTGTCCACTTTATATAAAGGACATAATCTTTTATCATGCCCCACCCACCTTCCAACACTCATGACACAATCGATAAACAACTTTTGGTTGCTTAAGTGATGATTTATATCTCTTATTTGTTCGTTCCTTTGTTTGAACTATATGTGGGTTGAGGATATCATAAAATTGAAAATCCTGTATAGGTAACTTTCTATTTTCTAGATGTGCCAAATTCCTGTGACAAAAAAATTTCATCAGTGTCGCCTTCACTTGCCATGAAATTATCCGCATCACACCCTTTAGCTAATTCTGCTATTGATTCTTACTTAATTTGATTTTCTATATCTCTATGTTCACTATCCTCTTTGGGTAACTCCAAAATGGCAGCCTTTCCTTCTCAAATAAATTTTATATTATCTCATACACTGATATTTGCTTTATCACTTCATCTAAGAACCATTTTCATTGTTGTCCCTACATAAACTCACGCAGCATACCGGATTCTTCTAGTTTTTTATGGATAAAGATACAACATTTGAGATTCTGACTTTTGTATTGCGTGTCCATATATGACTTGAAGGTATATTAAAATTTTTTAAATCAAAACAAAGCAATAATTGCTTGTATGCAATGCCATTAAACAAAAATAGTTGATAAGAATAATTTGCAATTGCTTTATTCGTATTCCACTCCACCAAACATTTTTTCTTAATTTGCTTATTACCAAATCTGAATACATGCCATAATTCAATACCATCATTCACTTGTTCAAGCTAAACATTATAATACCTGCTTTTCTCTACTTCTATCTAAAACTCTTTAAATATCTCTTGAGTGTAGATTCTTTCCATCTTAGCTTCAATTGCATTTGTTTTCATGACAAGCATTTCATACAAGGTAGCATAATTAGCTTGCCATTTCACCCCATGCCTTATATTTTTAGGTAACTTTTTGTTAATATGTCAAATACATAGTCCATGATGAAATTGTGGGAAAACTTTGGCAACTGCTGCTATAATTGTTGGGTCCTGATAAGTTATTATTGCTTTTGGAAGAATTCCACTCATGACATTCGGTCAAGTCTTAAACAACCACTTGAAATCATCAATTAGCTCACCCAAAGGAAGCTTAACACTAAACAATATTGATTGTTTATGATGAATTACACCCACAAATGGTCCAAATGGTATATCATATTTATTTATCTTATATGTAGTATAAAAAAATAACATCATTAAAAATCTCATAATCCATTTTCGATATGCTATCAACCCAAAAATAAGATAATAAATATTTGTCACCATCAATGTTCATCTCAAAACTAAAATTTGTATCTTCCATAATCTTTTCATAAAAGTGTTTATGTGAAGCTTTCTCACTTGCATCATACTTTGCTTGTCTTCTTTGTAAAGCTTTCCTAGCATCTTTATATAAAAAAAATCTAATTGAGACACACCTCCTATTTCAATCATGAAAAAGTCAATTGTTCTAGCAACTTCTACACCCATATCTTTAAAGCTTTTAACAAGATCCAATTGAACATCTGGGACTTTCCTATGTGATCGTAAGCAATATGACTTAATAGGAGTGTCACACTTATGATTATGGACTTCCAAAAATTTTGTAATTATTCATTTAATCTCACCAGGACTTTTATTTATGGTTAGGGCAACATCATAATTAGAATGGGTTATATTTTATGCCTCAACCTGCCAATCCTTATGTTTCATACACTTTTAAACTCGCATTCTAGATTTTGAATATCTAAAACTACGAAGAGAAATTTTTTACTTTTTAACCTCCTTATTTAATCTTTTTTAATAATAAATCTACACCACTTGGCATGATGGTTATAAAACTACTATATGTCATCTTTAGTATTTAACTTTCTCCCTAGGTTGAGTTTTATATCATCAGAGGCTCCTGGGAAGAATCTTATGGTTGTATTTGATGCATTTGCACCATTTGATAAAGCATTAACATTAACTTCTACAACTTTGGACATGGCTTCATCATCAATTTTGTCATGATTAGATGACTCCATTAACTTTTTATAAATGATGCCTATAGATGATAAAATAAAAAAAAGATAAGATAAACATTAACTTCTTTTAAGCTCCACTAAGATACATGGCTGTGTTAGGTTAACTTAGCGCCAAGTTTGTAACATGTAGGGGAAAAAATGAGGAGAAAATAAAAATAAAATGAAATGATGCTCATAAATTTAGAAAATAATGTCAATCAGAAAATAAATGAACCTTTTGTAAAAGATAAAATCATTAATGATATCTATATATTTCATCAATCTTCATTAGTTATATATTGCACTTATCTTAGGATTGCTGATTTCAATGGAAACCATTTCCAGATGAAATTGATAAAAATAGCAAATGTGTAGGCTGCTGGGAAGGAAAGAAGATTACTCTAGGTGGACCCAACGGATTCTACATATCACCTGAAACGCCTTAACTGAACAAGCCTGAATGCCTGACAAAGTCTACTGCTAGCGACCTCAACTTGGATAGCAATCAGCGACCTCAACCTCAACTGAACTGCCTACCTCCAATGTAGTTGTGGGAGAAAGAGAAGAAACAAAGGAAGGAGGGGTGAATCAAGTGCCTGGAATTCGGCGATTAGGAAATCAGTATCATCATTCTACAGATAAGTCAGTAGTTGGTCGGGGTGTCATCCTTGGTGGGCTGACGACAACCATCTTTGCAACGGTGTTTTGCTATAGTAATGGAAATGAGCTTTTGCTATTTTTAGTCGGCAGGAGGGGGAGAAAGAGAGAGGAAAGTCTGCCAGCTTTTGATTTTTGATTTTTGGGATTTTGGGTTTTTCCACTCTCGTCCCATCTCGTTGCGCATGGTAGAGGATGCGAATAGCAACATATGGAATGGACAGTAGAAAATTATTCCATGGGACATTTAGGAGCATCAGTTGCCAAAAATTAGCTCAGCAACCAGTTATTTTTGGATACAAGCATTTATATATGTATATATATATATATATATATATATATAAAGAGTATTGACCATCTTGTCACATAGATATCTTTTGAAGCAGGTGAACCATCCGAAAGTATTGATATTGATTTTTATGGTTGGATTCTTGGTATTGAAGGATCTAATATTTCGACATGTCAATCACTCGATTCTCCAACCTAAATACACTGGCCATCCACTATCAGAAAGAAGTTATTTGAAACAGGGTAATACCCCACACCAAAATCGTCTATAAAGGATGTTAATAAAGTAGATTTAGTGACAAATCTCCTAGAATTTATTTTTCATTCCATATGATGGGAAACTGTAGTTGGAAGATGTTGATGGATTAATAAAGCAATACATTATTTCTATCATATGTATATATTATTTAAATAATCAAGTCACAATATTTGGTGGATTTATCTCCTCAGTAAAATTAATAAGTGAAGGCACACATAATCCATGGTGATGTAAGTAGATATAAAATAAAATATATTTGTATTTACCAACCTCGCTTTTTTATTTTGCAATTTTTATCTTATAACTATTGATTTTGCAAATTTCTCTTCAGGAAAATATATTACAAAAGGGCTCCTCTGACTAACTAACACAAGTTTCCAAACCAAGCTTTGTCTACTCAAAGTTTAATCAAATGCTTTGTTTAATTGAAACCCTGAACGATCAATTTTGATCAAGCGGTATTTTGATCCTATTATAGCTTTGAGAAGAATTCATACTAGAATCCATGGGACAAATGCTGCAAGGAGACTTAGAACTTTTTACATGTTAAATAAAATCTCATAAAATTAAAACTCTAAATCTTAATTTAAAATTTAAATTACTCAATTATTCTTTTTGAAACCAAGAGACAAGGTAATTTAGGGTGTGCTACAAGTAAGAGTATAAATTGAATTAGGATCAATCCAAACTTAAGCAATATTTTAATAAATGGTATCATAATCAAATAAATAACTAAACTAGTCCCTTATTTGCACTACAACAAATTGATTTTAAGCAACAAAATTTAGCAACTAAAAATAATTTCTTTACTAAAAATTTATCATAAGCAAGGATATCAATTTTATTGTAAAGTATTAAACTTTTTGCAACTAAGTTAGTATTTTGTTACAAGAATTTGTTGCCACAAATTTTTAACAACTAAATAATTTTTTTTGTAAATAATGGTTGATAAAACTTGGATGAACACAATTTATTTTACTAAATTTTTATTGAAAAAAGTTAATTTCTTATATAATCAAAATTTAAGTTGTATAAAGTTTAAAAATATACTTTTTGTAATAATATTTTATGACATTATTATCTTTTATAAATTTTATGTAATCTAAATTTTATTGTATAAAATTATATGGTATCTTAAATATAATATAAAATTATTATTTACGCATACCTTAAAGAAATAATATATTTTTAGGCAGTATATACCATTACATTATTTTTTATTTTCTTGTTTTTAAAAATATTATTAAATTGTAATTATTTGTCATGGTAATTTACTATCTAGAATTGCATTTTTAGTTACTATAATTAGCAATAAAAAATAATTTTATTGCTTAAAATACATCATTAACAGCTTCACTCAATTAGTTGCAGAATATTTCATTTTTTTACAAGAAAAATATTATTTTTTTACTATTTACTTTTGCAAAGAAAGTAATATTTCTTTACTAAAAATCGCTTATTTTTTGCAAGGAAAGTAATATTTCCCCACCCTAAGTATTAAGAGCAGAATTTTCCTGCCAAGTCGCCGCCCAACCCCTTGCCCAAATTGCTATATGCTTGCGCCTTGACTTAGACAACTTGCCCTTTTGCTCGCTGTCGTGCTCCATTCCAAAACCTTCGATGTTTCTTTCTTTTAACTCATCTCCCTTGCTGGTGTCTCCTTAACTCACCATTGCTTTCGTCTTGCTTTTAGTCTTCCTATGTAGACGGTCTCGGCTCTAGTTATGTAATCTCCATCTGTCTCCACATGCTGACATTTTTTATTTAAGAAAACAGTGGGTTGGGTTGGTGACGGCAAGGTAATCAAGTGCAAGCATTTTCATCAAGGTGAGTTGTTGAATCTTCAACTATATTAGTTTCTAGGGTTTGCGATTTGTCAGTGCTTCATCCTATCTCTCCACAATGAACGAAGGAAGGTAAGGCGATTTTGTCTTTCTAAGATTTTCTTATTATAATCGTTGTCTCGTTCTTCTTTTCTCTAGCTCTTAGCTTGCCGTAGATTCAATTCCCCTCTCTTTATGGTGTCTGTCAACCATTAATTATATGCTATAGATAATTTGGTGGATTTAGGGCTACACTATAGGATGGCGTGTGTATGAAAGCCCTGATGCATTGGATGATATCGACCATTCAGTCAGTGGCATGAACTGCAATGTCAAGGAAACAATCACCTTGTAGACAGCAAGATCTGTATATTTTGGATAATTTTTGTCCTGCTTTGAATGATCATGGAATTCCTTCTTTAAGGAATTCCACTGATTCAACTATTCTCGATAATATTGGAGCAACCTTCTGTTTCCAAAATGTTAGGAATTCTCAAGTGTCTGTAGAATGGAAGGGGAACCTCAAGTTTCTTTTATCTCATGTTCTAGCCATCTCCTTTAGCTTGGTTTATGTTTCATTAGCATGGTGGATTTTGTGCACATTGTCTATTTTTTTTGAATGGGAGCAATGTTCATATGAGCATTAAAGCCTATTCTGGAAAATCACAGTGTGATCTTATTCTGATAACCTTTTGCATGATCTTTCTTCTGAAATAGTAAGAATCTTATAGTTGTTTCACTAAATTATTAATCTTTGCTTCACTAAAAGAGAACTCAACCTAGAAAAAATCTCATATGATTGCTAGAAACCATATCATTGATGGTGAGAAATGTATAGGTATAAGTGTACCAATCTTGCTTTGTTTGGTGGAATGTGCCCATGGTCTCTCAAATCATCATCATCCTATGGTTTCTTTTAACTAGTTGGGTTTAGCCACATTAATCTTGTCACACCAAGCAAGAATAGGTTTGTTCTGGTTGTTGCTTCTATTTCCAAGTGATGCTGTCCGCGGCTTGCATCACTGTATATTGTGATAATCAATACTAAAAGGCACGAGCAAGTTGCCCCATGATAAGATTGAATGGAACCATCCCAGAATTGTGTACCATAAAAGTGAAGATTATGTTTTCATTCCTGACTGACACTTTCATGGTCGGGAGGAAAGCATATTAAGGTCTTGGTCTTGTTTGCTGTGTGTAGAACTTGGGTGATGCTTTTTGACCACTATTGTTCAATACAACTCATTTCAACATGGGGTGGTTTTGGTTTTATCTTTGCAGGGTTGCAAAACCTTTTTTTTTTTCCAGTGAAATCGTGTTTTGGGTTATGTTTAGGCACCAAGTAGAAATCTTCATGCATGGTTTTTAGGCCCTATTTCCTCTTGACATATTATAAGGTATGCAAATTTGTACCCTTGACCATTCACACAAACAGTGCATCTGCTTATTGAGCCTCCTGTTGGAAGTTTTAGGTTCATTATTTTTTCCTCCTACACAATAGGTCACCCTTATATTTTCCATGACAGTCTCCCTAAAATTTATCATTATATTGACTTTTTCGCCTGGCTTACTCTTCTATGCTTCATGCCACCATTACACCATGTATTACACCCATCCATTACACTCCATTAGGTAGATTGAGGATGATTGTTTTCAATTTCCTCACATGTGGTGGATGGTAACATTTAGTGTGGCTAAATATCAACCATTTGCATCCAATTTGTCATCATATGTGAAAACAAATATAAATAGAATAAAATAATTTATATATAATTATATTTATACAATTAAATTATTTTGATACATATTATGATTATTGGCAATGAAATTATTATGTTGCATATAATCACTAAAGGCAATCCAATGTTGCCTTGCATATAATAATTATAAGTAACCAAAAACTGCCTTGCATATAATGATTATAAGTAACCAAAGGGTACAATGCATATAATAATTACAAGCAACCAAAAATTACTTTGCATATAATGATTAATGATTAAAAACAACCAAAAACTGCCTTGCATATAATGATTAAAAGCAGCCAAAAATTGCCTTACATATAATGATTAAAAACAACCAAATGGTGCCTTATATATAATAATTATAAATAAAAAAATATTATTTTGGTAGTCAATGCATATATGCTAAGGAACATTTGCAACCAAATTACAAGAAATTTATTTGGATGTTTTAATAAGGAAATTTAATGTTTTTGCAACCAAATATTTGGATACCAAGAATTAAATTTCTTGTAGTGTTGGTTCAATTCAAACTGGTTCAACTAGCAAATCGAGTCAATTCTTTTGCCTTGGTATTATACAATTATAGCGTAATAATTATTCAAATAAAATTTTGATTTTTATGTTTCGTTTATCCTTGTTCAACTGCCGTTTCTCCCGAGTTAGTGTTGAAACATGCATGAACCAGCGAGAACCGATGTGTTCAGAACTGCTGGTCTGGCCCGGTTCTTGTGGCAATGATTTTAACCTGATTTAACTTTGAGTTGAGTTTGGGTTGAAAAATTTAAAAAGAAAAGTTCAACTCATTTCGATTTCATGATTACATTAGGTTGGATTGAAGACCCAACTCCGTTTTTTTAGAATTTGCATGGAGTTTTTAAACTAGGATTAACATAGAATTGGCTAAAATTTTAGGAAATAAAGTTAAGTTAGGATT
This sequence comes from Pouteria campechiana, assembly GCA_036873735.1. Lineage (NCBI taxonomy): Eukaryota > Viridiplantae > Streptophyta > Magnoliopsida > Ericales > Sapotaceae > Pouteria > Pouteria campechiana. Next base: position 25,607 of record JAYJMB010030475.1, on the reverse strand, counting down.
GTGACTCTTGTTTTACCAAACCAAAAGGCCTCGGTTGAAGCAGTCAACAGTCACGCAAATGTTTATATCCATTCGCTGAGTGCCTCAGGCTCCGTTTGGCCCCGCTTTTAGAGAGGTTAAAAGCGCTTTCATCGGCGCCAGAAGCACTGTTGCGGAATGGGATTGTGTTTGGGAAACTTTCACAAGTACTTTCGGAAACCGCATAAGTGGAAAAACAGCATTTCACGGGAAGCGAAAAATTTCCGCTTCTCCGTGGCTTAGCGCGTTAGCAAAACTTTCTCAAAGGTACAATAGTAAAGCTTTTCCAGAGGTCCATTTCCAAAAGTATATTTTATTAGTAGTATTTTAAAATTGTCCCTTTTTATTTTATATAATATTTATCTATCATCATTTTTAACAATTTTTTATATTTGTCTACTGTTATTCTAACGTTATTTTCAACTTTGGTAATGTTATTTTTAAGAATTTTAAAATAAAAAAAAAAATACCAATTCAAATGAAGCCAACTGTGTGTGTGCAGTGGAATCACAAACAAATATTAGAAATTAAAGTATAATGCAAGATTTTAGAATGCTAAATAATAAAGATAAAATTAATTAAGTATATTATCATAATATTTTTAGAAAATGTGATATTTGATACTTGTATATAGGATGCAAGGAAAGTCTAATTGGCGACTTTAGCTAATGAACGAGACTCACAAACATACATGAATGAGACTTTCATATATATATATATATGTTTTCATATATATATATATATGTGTGTGTGTGTGTATTTTATCATATATGTATATTAATATTAAAAATAAGAAGTAATTTTCTTCTCCTAAGCTAACAATATATATTGAAAATATTTTATTATTAACACTTAATTTAAATTTTAAAATTTGATATATATGTTATATTATTTGAATAATTCTTTTAAAAATAATTAATGATGAAGTTAAAGCATAATTTTTTTTAATCTTTTTTTGTCATTTACATGATAAAAGTACTTTTATCCTATTATAGCTAAACACATATTTAATATCAAAAGTACTTTTACTTTAAATACTTTTTTTAAAGTTCTATGGTAAATAGCACGTCTTTAAAAAGTATTTAATTCCACAGCGGTCACGGGAAAGCCTCGACATGAAATCCATTGGCTCTTTCACACCCCCTCCTCGATGCTGGAAACTCTCATGGCACTTTGGTGCAGGGATGAAGCGACCCTCCAAACTGTCCTCGCTTCCTTTCTCTTAGCCTCCGTCTTCCTGCTTTTCTTGCTGAGCCACAAGAGCAATGGCCAAACAAGACACTTCAATCTCCCACCAGGCCCACTGAAGCTGCCAATTGTAGGAAACCTTCACCAGCTCGGTAGCTTGCCTCATCACTCCCTCCGTCGCCTATCACAGAAATACCGCCCAATCATGTATCTAAAGCTAGGTGAGGTTCCAACCATCGTTATTATATTTAAAATATAATATATATGGTAAAATTAATACACAACACAATGTCGGCCCCTTTTCCATATTGGATCCCATCAGAGGTGTGGAACATGTTTCTTACGCGTACAAGCCGCTACCGTTTTGTACACGCTCAGCCTTAACTTCTCTCACAAGAGTTTTTGAGGGTAGGCTGGCCTGGCCTGAGGGTGCTACTTCCCCAGAAAGCATCAAAGCTGTTCTAAAGTTGCCCCGGATTCACTATAGCGTATATAAATATCAAAAGGTTAACCCGTTCAGTCAAGGCTCCTTTACCCGCCAGGGAGACACGTGCGGGAAACGCATTACCTATCCCTCCCTCCCCCCCCCCCCCCCCCACCCCCCACACACAAACACCACACATAACTGTGCAATGGCCGTCTCTTGTCACGTCCGAGTGCAGCCGATGTCCATCTATCAGAAGACGCCTGTTTGAGTATCGTAGTGCTTGGTTCAGCTCCTTTTACACTTTTTCCTGCTGCTGCCACACTAAAGGAAATAGGTAGAGGAGAAAGAAAAGATATGAAGAAGGTGGGGCCAGTGCAATCCCTGGCATAGGCCACTTGCTCTCCACCGTCGAGATGGCAAAGCGGCTACTGCCATCATTGTCCTCCTCATGCATCTTCCAGTGCCGGCCATTGACGCCAACATTGATTCTGTTAAGACCTCTGGCATCGACATCAACTTCGTCAACCTGCCTTTGATAACAATACCAGAAGACAAGGACATGAAACCACATACTTTCATCTCGACCTTTGTTGAAGGCCACAAGCCTCTTGTCAAAGACGCCATAGAAGAAATCCAAAAATCGACCAAAACCCGTGTCAGAGCACTCATCATCGACTTCTTCTGCACCAACCTCATGGAGGTGGCAATCGAGCTCGGAATCCCCCCATACGTATACTTCACCTCCGATGCGGCCTTGCTAGGTCTCATGCTCCATCTCCCCACGCTCCATGACAAGATTACATGCGAGTTCAGCGAACACCAAGGGAAAATCGAGGTTCCTGGGATGCTTCCACTACCACCCAAAGTCATGCCAACGCCTCTCGAGAGCCAGAAGAGAAAAGGCTACACATAGTTTGTCTACCATGCCCGAAGATTCAGAGAAGCACAAGAAATCATTGTCAACACGTTTGCAGAGCTAGAGCCTAATCTAGTAGAGGCCATAACTAGCGGGCGGTGCCTGCCCGACTATGCAACTCCAGCTATCTACACGGTGCGGCCAGTGCGTGCGGCCAGGCTGGCTCTCCATGAACAACCCAAATTAGGTAGTATCGAGAAATTTCATGGAGTGGGTCGATCAACAACCTAATGCATCGGTTGTGTTCTTGTGCTTTGGAAGCGAGGGCGCTCTCTCGAATCCGTAGATAAAGGAAATGGCGATTGGCCTAGAGAAGAGCAGGCACCGGTTCCTTTGGTCACTGCGGTGCCCTCCAATTGAGAAATAAAGTTTGCCCATTGATGTGGACTTGGACCGAGTCCTGCCGGAGGGTTTCCTGGAACTTACCAAAGGGCAGGGAGTAGTGTGGCCATCTTGGGTGCCGCAGACAGCCATCCACGCACACCCGACAGTTGGGGGCTTTGTTTCTCACTGCGGCTGGAATTCGACCCTGGAGAGCTTGAGGTTCGGGGTGCCGCTGTTGGCATTGCCGCTTGAAGCAGAGTAGCGGATCAATGATTTTCATTTGTTGAAGGATAATGGTCTGGCTTTGGAGCTGAAACTAGACTCTAGAGGAGATGGGTTAGCCAGCGTGGCAGAGATAGAGAGAGGGGCTAAGGTGTTTGATGGGGGACTCTAAGGAAGGGTTGAAGGTGAGGACGAAGATGAAAGAGATTGGAGAGGCAAGTAGGAAGGCTATGGAAGAGGGGGATTCTTCTTTTGCTTCCTTGACTCGTTTGGTGGATGTGCTTGCCTCCAATGTAATCTCCTCATCTTGAGGAATGGATGGGAGGAGTACCAATAAAACAGGATGTAGTGAAAACATTTATTTTAGAGATGCGTTGCAACTTGAGGAGTATCAATTTGAACTGTTCTTCAAGTAGGCCTTGTTAGGAATTAGCTTATGGAGTTTATGAATTGTCTTTACTTAGGTTTTCCCAAGTCATAAAGGTTCTGGACTTTTCATATATGTACCAACATTTCGTGTTCTTCAGAAAACCTTGGAAAATTTTGACTGATATTCTGTGCTCTGCCTCTGCAATTTGTCAAATCCTCATCCCAAAAAGGTTTTGTACTTTGACATCTTAAGCCCAGTTTGGATGCCCCACTTCTAACTAATCTTCAAGTTTTGATTGATTTTGTATATGAATTGCGTTTTGGTTAGCACCAAAGTTGCCTGCTAATTATACACACCAACCCAATTTGTATCTGACAAAACGAATTTCAGACTTCAAACCTTAGATTTCAGATCAAACCGTCCAATTAGTATTGCCTAGATTTTGACTTGAATTAACCAGAGAAGCAGATTTCATTTGATCAAATCAAACCCAGACTAGAGCCATTAGATTTCTCTTCGCTGCCCAATCGAAAATTCCATACAAACCAGATTTTTAATAGACCGAAATTTGGTCTGTTCCGGCCTTGATTAGATGGACGGAGCTTACTTGAGAAATCAGGCTCTACCTGATAATGGCGGCGTCCAAACGAGGGAGAAAATGGCCAGGCCGACCGACCTTAGCCAATCGGCCAGACCAGGCCGAACCCACACTGTCGGCGAGTCCAGCCCGGCCAGGCGGCAGTGGGTGGGCTGGAGGTGCTGACGGAAGTGGGCGCTGGTGGCGATAGGTGACAGCGATCGACGACAGGATGGGGCAGCGGGGATGGCTCGTGGGAAGATGGGTTTCGGGTTTGGTTCAGCCATGACAGCTTAGGAGGAAGAAGAGGGCTGTTGCACATTTTAGAAATAATTTTTAAATGGATGGTTAGAAATGAAATTGGGGTTTTGGGGTCTATAAAAATCAAATTTTGATGACTAAATAGTCGATTTTGGGGTTTTTGGGTGTTCTGGATAAGATGGAGGGATCAGATTTTTTAAAACACGACTGGATCTTCAGATTTTGTGTGGATATATTTAAAGGGCCTAGATTTTATCCCGTAGATGCTTAATTTGGTCTACTAGATTAGTCATGAGATGTTTAGATTCCCTATTCTTGTGATTAGTGGGTCAGATGATGATAAATTAAAAAAAATGTTAAGATTTTAAAATGAATTGTGCTAATTGTTTGTCCTTTCCACCTATTGAGTTTTTAAAACTCATACCTTGATTTTTATATTTTTAAGATAGTACTATTCAGAGTTAAAGAAAATCAAGAAGCAGATTATTGAAGATCTTTGTAGCAGATTGAAGAAATTTATTTTTTCAACTTTATTTACTCTTTCCCCATTTTAAATAAGATGTATTCAGACTTGATATAATAAATTAATCATTTAATATTGTGGGGTATTTTTATTCATTTTGTGCATGGCTTCACTTATATTGTGTTTCATCTAAGGTATAATAGATCTTAGGATTAATCACACTTAGACCCATAATATGACAAAAATTGCTATTCTAGGTCTAGGTCGTGACACATGCCATATCGGTGATGAGAAGACGATGGTGGGCGCATGACCCAATTTCAAAAACATGAGAGGGCCGTATTTGAGGGAGAGGGGATGGAGAGATCGGTGGGGATGGTGGCCTAGCTGTTGAAGGTAGCTTATGATAGAAAGGCTTAATGGCGAAGGTGGAAGGTTGGGTTGATTTATTTTCTTGAGAAGGATGAGGACGAGGAGGAGAGGGAAGAGAAGGTAGATGAGGATTAAATGAATAGCACTTATCATCTCACTGCTGCTTTGCAATCCAAGCAGAAGTGGAATGGAAGACGGGCACATATATGGAGTGCTCAGCCGCAGTTTTTGTGTTTATTTAGTCAAATGCACACCCATTTTTCATGATGCCGTGTGGAAAAATTATGAACCCCGTGAGGGATTAGAAAGTTCTGGAATTTACTTCTGTGATTCGATCACCAATTGCCTTTGAGCTTGTTGGTATTGGAATTACAGTAGTATTTTTTGAGTTCAAATTCGGGAATGTTACTTTATTTTGGGCCACCCTCAGCTTTTTAATGATATCTAAGTTAACTACCATACTCAATTAACATTGTTTGTTTAATTGGAAACTCAAAGATCATCTCAATACATGGTTTTAAAGGTCATCAACCACCAGAACATGAACAAGGGGCAGAAAAGAGTCCCAAAAGAGATCAATGATAAGAAGACTTGCAATCAAATCCAACACCATCACTGCAACCCAACAATCCAAATACAGTAATACAAGAGTTCTCCGTTATAAAAATCGTTATTTCAAACTCAGAGCATTATTGAAATTCCTGAAGCAAGACGTACCGAAATCTCCCTAACAGTGGTGGGGCTTGGCAACTAGTAGAAGAACCTCCTTCCTATGAACCGTGATCCCTGAAGATTCAGTCATGTGTAGATCTTCTCTGCTCATGCCGCTGGGCACCTCCCAGTCGAAATGATAAACAAGATTGGCAAGCATGAGCTCAATGATAGCTACTGCAAAAGGAATTCCTGGGCAACCCCTGCGACCTGCGCCAAAAGGGATCAGTTCGTAGTCATGCCCCTTAAAGTCAAACTGGCTGCAGCTATTTAAAAACCTCTCAGGAAGGAATTCCTCTGGGCTTTCCCACGAGTTGGAGTCTCTTCCGATTGCCCATGCATTGATCACGACCCTCGTGTTGGCCGGGATGTCGTAGTCGCCTATCTTGACATCTTCGATTGACTCTCTTGGGATCAGCAGAGGAAGTGGAGGGTGCATCCTTAGGCTTTCCTTGATGACAGATTTCAAGTATTTCATGTGGTGGAGATTGTCCTCTGTAACCATGGATTGTCCAGAGGCCACCGCCCTTACTTCCTTCTGTAGCTTTTCCATTGCTTTTGGATGCCTTATCAGCTCTGCCAATGTCCATTCAATTGCTGTGTATATTGTATCAGTACCAGCAGCGAACATGTCCTGGGAATAAAAAAGAGAATAACAGAGGACACGATTGCCTTAACACGGTGAGATCCTTCAATGTTATATGAAGCCTCTTAGTTAAGCACAGGTTAAGGAAATTGCAGTAAGGAAGTTTTCATAAGCATCTGAAGGTGGAAAGGTGGGGTGTATTGTCGGAGGAAGATGTATGCAGAAGTTTTACTTTTTCTGGCATGTGGAAAAGAAAACCTGGCTTGGCTTAATATTCAAATTAAATTGTCAATCATGTAGGCTGTAATAAAAAAAAACTTAGAAAAGAAGCACTAGTTGATTTTGTTATGTGTTATTTATAGAACAACAATTCTGGTCTATAAATTGTCAATCATGTCAGCAGTAGTAAAGAGAATAAAATTGCACAATCAAATCAGATTAAATTAAATACATCAAATTGATCAAATTCTATTAAACTTGTGACCAAATCCCGTTAAATTCATAAAAATTCTGTTAAATGTAGCAAATCTTTTCGAATCCTGTGAAAGTTCCGTACTAGAACCCGTTAAAATCCGTTAAAGCCTAATACTTAATCCCTATTAAAATCCACCATAGTTAAAGTCCATTGAAATCCAACCATTAAACCCATCTTTAACTTAAGTCTACCACCAAAATCTTCACCACTTGTCTCTTACATTTACATAGAAGTCTCTACTTACTCAAATTTTTGTTTTTGCTATTTGATAATTATTGGCTTATTGCTAGATTGATTTTTCCGATGACGCAATATAAAGAATAGTCTTTCTTTCTTTCCTTTCCTTTTTTTTTTTTTTTAAAATATTGATGTTATAATACGGTCTAAAGACGCCTTTAAATATTTAAAATTTTGAATCATATTATTAAGATGGAAAAATTTCAACCTCTAGCCGAAGGTCCTCAGATCCACCACTGGATGCTGGTGATGTAGTGCTCTCTTCTTGCCGCACTTAATTGACCTATGAGCAAAAATCTGGAAAGAAAAGCGGTAGAAGCTACAAAGCATACCATAACAATGGCTTTGATGTGATTATCTGTGAGGTGGATTCCAGCTGATCCATCCTTCTGGACTTGCAGCAAAACATCCACGAAATCTTTCACACCCACACAACCAAGATCATCAAGTCTCTTTCCACCTTCATGGTCATCTACAATCTTAGTTAGAATATCATCCCACTCCTCGAAACTCCTCTTTACCCTCTTCTCCATGCCGTTGAATCTGCTAATCCATCCAAACCACGGAAAGAAATCACCCACATGGAATGCCCCCAAAAGTTCGAGGAACTCACTTGTCAATCCACGCAATCCCTTCCCATCATTTGCACCAGCGTCCACTGCATACTTCTTCCCTAAAGCAGCTCTGCAGGTCACGCTGTTGGTGAGGGAGATAATGGCCTCACTCAAATTCACCGGACCCTTCATCGCCGCCGACCGAATCTTATCAATGAAAAGGGCTATTTCTTCTTCTCTCACCGGCCGAAACAGCTCCGCTTGCTTGGAACTCAACAGGTGAAGGACACAAATCCTTCTAGCCTGCCTCCAGTACTCACCATAGGGAGAGAAAGCGATGTCTTTTCCATACATGAGCTGCCTGGCCATGAGAGAAGGAGGCCTGCTTGAGAAGGCGAGATCGTGGGTTTTCATGATCTCGCGTGCCATGTCGGCCGATGAGACGACGATGGTGGGCGCATGGCCAAATTTCAATGACATGAGAGGGCCGTATTTGAGGGAGAGGGCATGGAGAGAGCGGTGGGGAAGGTGGCCGAGCTGGTGAAGGTTGCCTATGATAGGAAGGCTGAACGGCGAAGGTGGAAGGTTGGGTTGTTTTCTTTTCTTGAGAAGGATGAGGATGAGGAGGAGAGGGAAGAGAATGGAGATGAGAAGTGAATGCATGGTACTCATCATCACTGCTGCTTTGCAATTCAGGCAACGGTGGCATGGAATACATGTATGTATGCAGTATTCAGCAACAGTTTTTGTGACCATAGAGTAATCAAATGCACGCCCATTTTCATGTTGCCACGTGGATAGATTTCGAAGCATTTGGGGCATCTCAAGGTATTGGAACTAACTTCCGTGACTGGATCACCAATAGCCTTTGATCTTGTTGGTATTAGAATTTTGGAACTTTTAGATGGTAACTGCTTGCAGGAGAACAGCCCAAGCTGGCTGATGGAAGAATATGTATGGACCAATGTGAATTAATAGGGTCGCAATTGAGTAATATACAACAACTAAGATGCAAAAAATCAAAATGGACCAAGAACGAACTAAAATCGGTGTGAAATGGTGCAAATGAACCAAGTAAGAACTAAAATCACTGTGAAATGGTGCAAATGAACAAAGTAGGGGTGGGTTCAACCCAAACCTGAATTTCAGATAGAGTTCAGAAGCCATTATTCAGCTCGAAGTAGAACCCGCACCTACTTTGGGTAAGGGCAACTAAGGGTTGGGCAACCTGCGCCAACCCTAACTTGCATCCCTTCTTTTTATTAGCTGTCAAATCTCTACTATAGGTATTCTTTTTTTCATCAAAGGTCTGGATATGGTTTACTATGCATTCAAAGCCACTCATCAAAGAAAAAAAAAGATGGTGGGGACCCTAATTGAAGTAAAAGGATGAGATTGAACTTAACATAAAGCCGTAGGAGAGGATTCTATTACTCAGATTTTCCAAAGTAGGTAAGAGAAATACAGGTTATTTGAAAGTAATTTTACCATCTATCGTAATCATGCTATATAAATAAAATATGAGCTGATATTTTCTTATCCAATACAAATTATATGGTAAAATTTTGCTTAACTATATACAAGTTCTTGTGCCTTACTCTTCACCCATATATACGTTGTTGAAATAATTGTATATAACTTATTGCACCAAAATTTTGGTACGCGACATTTGCATTATTTGTTTTTATATATTTAATTATTGGTAAAAAAGTTATTTTAATAAAAAAATCACGTAAGTTATATTAAACAGTATTAAACCATATGGCTTCATACATCTTTAAATAATCCAAACCAGAACCCAAAGTCAACCTGCACATGTAGGAATAGGTTTAGGGTTGGAAAAATGTTATAAAAGTGAGGATTAGGGTTGACGTTGAAAAAAACTTGTAAAAGTGAGGGTTAGGGCTAACATTGAAAAAAAAACTTGTAAAAGTGAGAGTTAGGGTTAGGCAAACTCAAACTTGCCCAAACCCACGTGACTTACATTTCTACAAGTAAGAACTAAAATTGGTGTGAAATGGTTCGCACTATTTTTGAAGTGCACAAAATGGTTACATTGTGTATTTCAAATTTTGTTTTGCTATGCAAACGCAACCTAAATACTAACCTTGTAGTTATCCTTAGGTGTAGATCTGTACTTTTGATCATTTTATTCTTTTTTATTGAAAAATAAGTCATTTACTACTATACTTTTCTAATACACTTTAGTTAAACAGAGCCTTAATTGTCACGAAAAAGGTAATTCTAAATTCAAAGAAATAACATTTATGTGGGAATTGCACTGTGGATAGGTATAACTCTATTAGGTGAAGACTACTGAATTAGCCTAATTGAGGCAATAAAAGGAACTAGGCATGTAGGATGAGTTCTACACATGCTGAACTGTTTTGCCAACTTAAAGATAACTACCAAGGCATGCAGGCAGGCAATCAATCGAGAGCAAAAGTATATGAGTCTAAAATTTTAAAGCTTAGAATTTAGAACAATATAATTGATAAAATTTTTAAATATTCGAATCTTCACAGCCTGCAATCATATTCCATTGAAAGGGGAATCGTGTTATATATAAAATGTTGCCCCTCCTTGTCTCTTTCCGCTGCCAAATCTGCGAAATCTAATATCTTTCTGGGACATCAATAATGGAAGATTTTTAAATCAAGCAGTCACCATCTAATTAGTAAAAGAGATATATTGATGATTTTTTTAATTATTTTGGTGCAACGTTTTCTAGGATGACATACTCATGTCAAACAATACACTTGTGGACACTCACATTTTCTGCATGTCAAACAATACACTTGTGGGGACACTTTCATTTTCTGAATTTAGTGATTTTGTTGTTGTTGTTGATCCGTTCTAGCATCTTATTTTGGCCCTGCTTATCTTGTACATGTGGTTGAACATTTTGATAGAAAAATAATTCATTCTTATGTTCCCGTCGAACATTTATTTTATTTTTATTCTTTTATAATTTACACTATTTTCTATTTATAAAAACTCAACCCAATCTTAACCTTAATCCTAACCCTGTTTATAAAAACTCAACCTAATCTTAATCTTAATCTTATTTTTAAATCTCTAACCCAACCCTAAACCAACCATAAGAACATGAGTGGTTGAATTTGGGTTGACAATTGTGGTTAAAAAATAAAGTTATTATTCTAAAATTTATTATTTTTTATTTTAAATTTATTTTGAATAAATATTTTAATTTCAATACCATTGAAATATTATTTCTGCAATAAATTTTTCATGTTTTAGTATAAAAATACTCATTTATATAACCTATACCATTCTAAAAAAATTCGTTGATGTAGACCGGAAATTGTAGCAAACGGAAGTTTACTTAACTATCAGATCAATCCCTTTATACTTAGGTAAGTTGTGATTTTACTTTTGCCCAACTGCTGGTAACGTTTGATTAGAATATATGTCTTCGTAGATAGTGGATAAAAATTGGCCAGAAATAATTTCTTTATCTTTCACCATCGAGGAAGAGTGGAGAACTCTTCAACTTTTATTTAATCTGGTGCAGCACTCTAGTTTCTAATTAATATAATAGCATCCTTCATGATGCCCAGTTTTGAAACGGCTCTGCACTTTGTGAGGGCCAAAGCTGATATGTAGCCTTGGGCTGACAAAGATTGGCAGTATTGGGGCTGGTGTGGCCTTCAGCTGTCCACGTGTTGCGCATATGAAATCCCAAGCAGGCCACTAATTTCAGATGTCAAACTGTGGAAACAGGAGGGCCACGTCCCTTGGAATGTTTCAGCCACTCAAATCAGTATTCCAGGCATCCACAATAGCTAGGTAGATATTCTCATCCGCGAGCCATTCACAAGATGGGCCGCTGCACACTCCAAGCTTGTGCTTTGCCAGCAATAACATGTAGATACCAGCAATTCTCCATCCTCACTACAGGTGTAAATCGCCTACTCTACCAGCAATTCCCCAAACACGCTCGACTTACACCCCTATTCTCGCTATCCTAAGTGGGCCATTTGCCTGTAAATAGTGTGCCTCTCTCCATAAGCTCATCTGTGACTTAGCAATCTTCCCTTAGAAAGATAATTACGTTAGAAGGAGAGATCATGCCAACTTTACGCAAGTGGAATCGATGCTACAGAAAATATGACCGAAATGGACCTAGTGAGCCCCACTTTGCTAGGTTCCTTTAGGGCTAAGGATGGGCTACCTAATGCCATCGGAGTGGGGTCAAAAATCCAACAAGTTTGATGGCCTAGAGTGGGCCCCAAATCTACAGCGAAAATAGGATGATCTGGTGATGTTTTCACACTTGCTTAATTGAATTCACTGGATCAGAGGGTGGTGGACCATGAATCATGACAATTGGGATGAGTAAGGAAAGACTTGATACTGTGATCGTGAGGTAGGATGGTGTGGATAAATCTAATTAGCTCTATAAAAATGAACCACTTAGGGACCCCATTTGACTAATTCTTCTTGATTAGAGGACAAGCAAGTGCAAAGTTGTTAAAATGATACAAGGGCTGGATGGCATGGATCAATCTAAAATGTTCATAATACTATCCAAAAAGTTCCGAATAAAAAATTGCTCACCTTGTGATATGTTATTGGTTAAAGGTGACAAATTATCTATTTCACAATGTTCCATGAATAATTTAGAAAGAAAGTAGATATATAATATTCCATATGCATCTTTGATTAGGAGTTGGATATATCACAGGCTTGTACTCAATCAGATATTGCATATATTACAAATATGTTGGGCAGATTTCAAAGTAATCTTATTGTGGATCATTGGCGAGCTGCAAAAAGAGTGTTTAATTACTTACAAGGCACAAAAGAGTATATGCTCACATATGGAAGAATAAATCAGTTAGATATTATTGGATATTCAGATGCTGACTTGGCTGGTTGCACAGATACCAATAAATCTACAATAATATATATATTCATTATGATTGGAGGTGCAATGTCATGGAAAAGTTAGAAACAAAAATAAGTAGTAGCTTTCACTTACTACTCAGAGTATCTTGCATGTTATGAGATTGGTACTAAAGCAGTTTAGATAAAAAAGTTTGTCAAAAGATTGAGTGTGATTGATTTCATTGCTAGACCCATTAAGATATACTATGACAACTCAATTGTTATACTCTTGTCCAACACTAACAAGATTACTAGTGACAACAAGTACTTTAAGGTTAAGTGCTGAGTCATTACATGATGAATTCAGAAATAGAAGATGTCTCTTGAGTGTATTAGTATGGATTTTATGATAGCTAATCGAATAACCAAGGCTTTTACTATAAAGGTCTTTTGTACTCATGTCGGTCGTATAGGATTAGTTGAGTCTTTTAACAGTATATGAGAGAATTTTCTAAATTTTATTATTTTTCATACAATTATGGGCATAAAATCAGAAAATTAATTATTATCGTAGGGATGATAAAGGGGACCTGAACAACATTTAGAGCAGTTGTTTATAAAGATAAAACCCATAAAGTATTCAATTAGGTAAATTTAATAATGTTATAGTACTTGGAAGGAAGTATGTCATGACAAGATATATGATCGTCAAGCCTTGCATTGTTAGTTTTATTTTATTATGATGAATATTTAGATAATTTATGTATGGCCACATGTTTGTTAAAATCTCTATATTAAGTTGGTGAACTGCAGTCAAGTAGTAGACTGTTAGAATGAAGGTGGCCTGGCCCATTATATAATCATTTGACAATCAACCTATAGTCACCTATAGTAGCATAAAATGCCAAATTTTGGTGAATGGTGCTGCAGACGACGCAGTATGAAAAAGACAGCTTAAGACATTTAATAGGCATGCCTCTGAGCTTCTATAAATACCAAGTTTTGGTCCTCAACACTACACATGATAACAACATATGCTCCCTATCAACATTAGTTTGTGTGGAGGTAATGGAAGATTAAATCGCTTGAGAGTTTAGATCCCTTTAACAATTGGCTTCCACAGCAGGTAATATCTCAACTTCCTTTTTGATCCAACAGGTGAAGGTTACCTATGATGGGAATGCTGAGTGGCGAAGGTGGAAGGTTGGGTTGTTTTCTTTTCTTGAGAAGGATGAGGAAGAGGAGGAAAGAGAAGAGAAGGGAGATGAGGAGTGAATGAATCGTACTCATCATCTCAGTGCAGCTTTGCAATCCAAGCAGAAGTGGAATGGAAGACGGGCACATATATGCAGTGCTCTGCCGTACTTTTTGTGTTCATTTAGTCAAATGCACACCCATTTTTTTCATGATGCCATGTGGAAAAGTTATGAACCCCTGTGAGGGATTAGAAAGGCCTGGAATTTACTTCTGTGACTGGATCACCAATTGCCTTTGAGCTTGTCGGAATTGGAATTTTGAAAGTTTCGATGGTGGCTGGTTGATTTAGTTCCACATCAACCCAAGCTGCGTGGAAGGAAGACTGTATAGAGCAATGTGAATTAGTAGCGGTGGAAGTGAGTAAGATACACCGACCAAGATGCACAGAAATCAAAACGAACACTAAGAACCATTGTCGGTGTAGAATGGTTAACACCATTTTCTGCAAGCGAACAGAAACAGTTACGTAACGTATTTCAATTTTTGTTTTGTGTCTACCAGTTGCAACGAATTGCATGAATTGAATAATCTTAAGTCGTGCACGGGTAGGGTAGAGAATTATACACATACGACTGATCTGTTCACCACTTTAGAGAAAACTGCCAAGGAAGACAATCAAGAGCATAGGCATATACATTTTAGATTTTTGTCAGTTCAGATCATCTATTAAAACTTGTGCTTGAACAGTCATATGTAAAGGCTATTTTGAACGGCTCAATAGGAAACTTTTGGAACAAGAACAAAGATGGGATGAATTATATTTTTATCAAACTGGCAAATGACATGAATAACATAACCATGGCTAAATTTTTTTTTTTTTAAAAAAGCTAGTTAAGGAGGATTAGCCAGGAAAAAAAGGAAGGATAGAAAAAGAAATAATCACATGCAAGGAAATATCATGGTGACCCCAATAAAATTATCAACATGAGATAAAACAGAATTGAGTGGTTAGCTTATGTCCAAAGGTAGATAAACGGTTGGTTTGACATGAAGGGTGGCAGGTAGTATGCGCCCATCAATCATCAAAATTCATGATAAAAAGGTTGTCTCTTTCTTTTTTAAAATAAAGAAATATATCCCTTTTACTAAGATGGTGACTGCTTGATTTAAAAGTTTTCCATTATTGACATCCCAAAGAAATATCAAGTTTCTGTCGGTTTGGCAGCGGAAACAGACGAGGAGAATTATTAAGTTTCTGTCGGTTTGGCAGCGGAAACAGACGAGGAGAATTATTAAGTTTCTGTCGGTTTGGCAGCGGAAACAGAC
>JAYJMB010030475.1:0-10432 GCA_036873735.1 Pouteria campechiana | reverse complement strand
GAGGAGGGATTGCTACTACAGTAAGAAGCTTGCAGGCTGCAAAGTTTCAAATACCTAAAATTCTTGTATGTGAAGAATTAGACAAATGTGATAGCGGACAAACCTATAATACAACACATGTATCTACGTAGAAAACTCTTTAATGAGAAAAAATCATGGGCAGAGGATAGAGTGCTTGACTATATCAAAGATTGAGTATAATTAAGAGAAGAGAAAGAAAAAATACAATAAAATAAAAATCTCCAAAATTATTAGACCATTATATCTATAGAAATAATATGTATTTATAGAAAAACTCTAGTCCCATTCAAAATTTCATATGCATACGGATTTTTCTTAAATAGCTTTGTGCAAAATTCTCTAAATTCGTCCATACTCAAAACCGACAAAATTCCATTCATACGAAATCTAACACTGACGCTGCCAATGCCACCTCGTTGCCTGCTGCGACACCCGCAAAGTCATCTGGTGCCACCAGCGTCATGCTATTGTCCAAATTGTCTTCACGGTATATCGTACAGTCCATATCATGGTGGCTCTACCCCCGCACCTCTAGGGAGATCATGGTGGGCTACAAAATTAAGCCTAGCGGCCTAATTTCTCCGTTATTACTACAGACCTCCATAAAAAATCTATGCTTATTGTACCGCGAGATTTTTGAACTGACCAAAATAAAATTCGAGTCACTATATAACATTTTAAATTATGATTATCTCTTACACATATATATATAGATATGTTTGATGTTCAAAGAGAATTATAAGAAAAAAGTACGGATATAGAAAAAGCAGAGGTAGCAATTCACTTAATAAAATACATTTCTCTGAGGGCATGAATAACTAAAACAAATATCACCGATCTTAAGAAATTTTCAGCTGAGATAATGACATGTGTATTTCGGACAAAATTTCAATGATTTATACAGTTGAAAGAAGACGTGGCCAACTTTTAGCCTGGTTCTACTTCTACTGCGTGGCCTTCGCGGCATCGTCATATAAGCTTGCTAATATTGCATTAGAATCTCTGCCTGCACGCAAACCAACCTACTCTTCGGTCCAAGCCTCCACGTCAAAAATGGCACCTAATTGCCGACATTGCCTTTTAGTCAAATCAGAAATGTTCCTAATCCACCAGAGGATACATCTTCGTCGTGGGAATTGAATGACAAGCAGTAATGAATTTACTCAACAATTCTATGTTTTATCATCTTTTATTTTTTTAAAACATGTTCATTTTATTTTTATTTACTTCATTACTAACATCAGGCACTGACATCATTTTTGCTTTCTTATCAAATAGGCAACTTTGTTTTAATGTTAAATCATATATGCCGAAGGAATTGAAGTAGTACTTTTTGAGTTGTAATTCGGGAATGTTTCTTTATTTTGAGCTACCCACAGATTTTTTATGATATCTAAGTTAACTACCATACTCAATTAGCATTGTTTGTTTAATTGGAAGCTCAAAGATCATCTCAATACATGGTTTTAAAGGTCATCAACCTCCAGACCATAAACAAGGCATCTGGGACGACCCTAATGAGTATTCAGGCAGAAAAGAGTCCCAAAAGAGATGAATGATAAGAAGACTCGCAATAAAATCCAACACCATCACTGCAACCCAACAATCCAAATACAGTAATACAAGAGTTCTCCGTTATAAAAATCGCTTTTTCTAACGCAGAGCATTATTGAAATTCCTGAAGCAACGAAGACGTACTGAAATCTCCCTAACAGTGGTGGAGCTTGGCAACTAGTAGAAGAGCCTCCTTCTTATGAACCGTGATCCCTGAAGATTCAGTCAAGTCTAGATCTTCTCCGCTCATGCCGCTGGGCATCTCCCAGTCGAAATGATAAACAAGATTGGCAAGGATGAGCTCAATGATAGCTACTGCAAAAGGAATTCCTGGGCAACCCCTGCGGCCTGCGCCAAAAGGGATCAGTTCATAGTCATGCCCTTTAAAGTCAACCTGGCTGCAGCTATTTATAAACCTCTCAGGAAGGAATTCCTGTGGGCTTTCCCAGGCCTTTGGGTCCCTTCCGATGGCCCATGCATTGATCACGACCCTCGTGTTGGCCGGGATGTCGTAGTCGCCTATCTTGACATCTTCGATTGACTCTCTTGGGATCAGCAGAGGAAGTGGAGGGTGCATCCTTAGGCTTTCCTTGATGACAGATTTCAAGTATTTCATGTGGTGGAGATTGTCCTCTGTAACCATGGATTGTCCAGAGGCCACCGCCCTTACTTCCTTCTGTAGCTTTTCCATTGCTTTTGGATGCCTTATCAGCTCTGCCAATGTCCATTCAATTGCTGTGTATATTGTATGAGTACCAGCCGCGAACATGTCCTATGAAAAAAAAAATAAAGAGAATAACAGAGGACACGATCGCCTTAACAAGGTAAGATCCTTCAATGTTATATAAAGCCTCTTAGTTAAGCAAAGGTTAAAAGATCATGGAGACTCGAATACAGTTGATATAGCTAGGAAATTGCAGTAAGAAAGTTTTCATAAGCATTTGAAGGTGGAAAGGTGGGGATTATTGTCATAGGAAGATTTATGCAGAAGTTTTACTTGTTAATCACCTGGCATGAGGGAAAGGAAAACCTGGCTTAGTATTCAAATTAAATTGTCAATCATGTAGGCTGTAATAAAAGATAACTTGGACAAGAATCATTAGTATTTGTGTGATTTATAGATGTAACAAGATAAAAAGATGAACAAAATGGAACAAAAGATTCGTATTGTTGAAATGAATCAAACAAATTTTATTTTATTGATGTCTTTAATTAATTACACTTATATGTGTGTACATAAAAAAATTGCATATTCACATCTGAGATTGCAAGTGGTCTTAATTACATTTTCACAATGGAAGAAAATTCTTGATTAAAAGAAAAGTACAATGCATTTAAAGATTAAAAAAAAACACTCTCTCTTAAATAAATGTGTGTTGTCTTTAAAATCGTGAAGCATATTGTGATGACTTCAAATTTAGTCAATCACCTCAAGCTAATCGGTAGGTAGAATGACACCATTCCAGACTAGATTATTAGGCTTTGAGTCAACCTAAAAAATGAGAATTTGATCCAACTGGTACATCCCAGATAAAATCAAGATCAGGTAACCTCTTTTGTTTTAGACCTAGAAGAGACTAAGAAGAAAATGTATTTTCTAACTCAATTGGTATATCTCTGAAGGACTCAGGATCAGGTAATCTCTGTTGTATTTAGAACTAAAAGAGATCAAGAAAAAAATAAGTAATTATTGACCCAATTGATATATTCTAAAAGGAATCAAGACCATGTGATATGTATTGTATTTAGACCTGAGAAAGATAAAAAAAAAATAAGTAATTTATGACTCAATTGATATATCCCAAACGGAATTAGAACTGGATAACCGCTTTTGTGTTTAGACTTGAAAGAGACCACGAAGAATATGTGATTTCTAACTCAATTGGTATATCCCGAAAGAACTCAAAATTAGATGATCTCTATTATTTTAAACCTAAAAGAGACCAAGATGAATAAGTGATTTTTGACCTCATTGGTATATCCCTGAAGGACTTAGGACCAGGTGATCTCTATTATGTTTAGACCCAAAAGAGACCAAGAAGAAAATAAATGTTCAACTCTCTCAAATTGCCCATGAGAAGCTTAGGAAGAATGGGCTAGGTTGATTGGGATTAACTCAGCTCTCCCAATTACCCATGAGAAGTTTAGGAAAAGTAGGACCAGACTGACTGAGTTTAGCTCAGCTCTCTTAATTACCCATGAGAAGCTAAGAAAGAATGGGACTACGTTGATTAAGTTTGGTTGATTTGAAGTGGTTTTGCTAAGGTTTGAATCAATGAGTCATAACTCAGTAACTCGATTTTAGAATTAGGCTATTGGGTGATTGAATGAGTGATTTTTGTAATATACTATGAAAAACCAAAAGCGGCCAATCTCTGACGTTTAACCTACGAGAGATCATAGATTCAGGTCATAAATGATATGCTCATGACAATTGGACTGAGTTGACTGGTTGAGATTAAGCCTAACTGTAATTAGTGCTGATGATAATAATTAACACTAATTAGGATTGCCAAGTTATCTTGTCTAGATAACTTAGAAGAGTAGGTGGGTTCCATGCTATAGTCCCTATGATCCGTGGACCTCACCTCTACGTAGGACTCGTTTGGTTACGACTCCACTAATTGGTAGCTCAAGACTTGAGTTTCATTCATGAAATGCCTATCCCCAAGACTTCACCATTGATGGAGGCTCGACACCCTTGAATTCATCAAGTATGACAAATAAGTACATTTTTCAAGCTCACATTAGAGGGCTTGACATCAAAACCTCATCTCCTTCTCAATTTCAAGCTCTAAAGGGGCTCATTTTCCAAGTCATCTTCTCCAAACAGTTGGGTCTAAGCCTCCATTAATGGAGTAACTCTCACCTTAGAATTTGCCCAAAACCCATTAGTGGAGTGTTAGTTTTAAAATTCTGTAAGAGTTTAAGCCCTTTAAGGTTCATTTTATGTAAAATTTACAAGCTTTTAAAGTTCAATGGTTCAAATTCTTGCTCTTTGATGGTTGCCATGAACGTATATCTCCAAACCCACCATATCACAAATGAGAGAACTCATTGTACACCATGGCAAAGTTTAGGTTTAAGCGTCAAGTAGGCATGGCTACCATTAGAGAGCAATGAGGACTTGCCTTGTGGGGAAGAAAACTCCTCTTGCTCCAAGCTCTTTCTCCTTGCTGCTACATGAGGAAATGATGTTTTTGGGATTTCATGCCTATTTATAGGCAATGTTCAACACATACGCATGCTAGCAGGGCTCATTGCTAAGCACTGGAGGAAGCTTACAAGGTTCAAGTGTTAAGCATCGGAGAAAGCTAGCAGGGCTCAACTTGTTGAGCATAGGAGGAAGCTGGCAATGCTCAAGTTGCTGAGCACTGAAGGAAGCTGGTAGGGTTGAGCTTGCTAAACACTGAAGGGAAAACTGGCAATGTTGAGCTTACTGAACAATGACGGAAGCTTGCAGAATTCAAGTTTCATCTTTTAGGCAATTCAGGTGTTAAGCACTAACAAATTCTGGAAAATGATGTAAGAGTTCAAGAAATGTTGTTGTCCGTCAGTGTTCAATTTCCTTGCAAAAGTTCAGCAGCTTGGCAAATCATCAGTGTTCAGCAAGTTGCAATGCCTTCAGGCTTCAGCAACATGCAACAGGTTTAGCAGTTTAGTGAAGCTGTCATTGTTCAGCTTCCTTGCATTATCGTAGAATTCAGCTTCTTGTTATATTCAAAGTTCAGCAACTTGTTGCCATAGGGCTTAGTAGTTTAGAATGCCATCAGCGTTGAACATTTGTATTTAATTAGAGCCATCCATTTACCAATTTACCATTTCTAATCTTGATCTAATAATTTAGATCATCCAACAATAGAAAAACAGTTTTGGTCTATAAATTGTCAACCATATCAGCGGTAATAAAGAGAATAAAACTGCACAATCAAATAAGATTAAATACATCAAATTGATCAAATTCTATTAAACTTGTGATCGAATCATGTTAAATTCATAAAAATTCTGTTAAATGTATCAAATCTTTTCGAATCCTCTGAAAGTTCCGTACTAGAACCCGTTAAAGCCCAATACTTAATCCCTATTAAAATCCACCATAGTTAAAGTCCGTTGAAATCCAACCATTAAACCCATCTTAAATTTAAGTCTACCACCAAAATCTTACATTTACATTGAAGTCTCTACTTACTCGAATTTTTGTTTTTGCTATTTGATAATTATTGGCTTATTGCTAGATTGATTTTACAATGAAGAAATATAAAGAATAGTTTTTCTTTCTTTCCTTTCCTTTTTTTTTTTTTTTAAATATTGATGTTATAATACGGTCTAAAGATTCCTTTAAATATTTAAAATTTTAAATCATATTACTAAGATAGAAAATTTTCAACCTCTAGCCGACGGTCCTCGCTCCACCACTGATGCTGGTGAGGTAGTGCTCTCTTCTTGTCGCACTTAATGGACCTATGAGCAAAAATCTAGAAAGAAAAGCGGTAGAAGCTACGAAGCATACCATAACAATGCCTTTTATGTGATCTTCTGTGAGGTGAATTCCAGCTGATCCATCCTTCTGGAGTTGCAGCAAAACATCCACGAAATCTTTCACACCCACACGACCAAGATCATCATGTCTCTTTCCACCCTCATGGTCATCTACGATCTTAGTTAGAAAATCATCCCAATCCTTGAAAGTCCTCTTTACCCTCTTATCCATGCCACTGAATCTGCTAATCCATCCAAGCCACGGAAAGAAATCACCCACATGGAATGCCCCCAAAAGTTCGAGGAACTCACTCGACAATTCACGCAATCCCTTCCCATCATCTGCACCAGCGTCCATTGCATACTTCTTCCCTAAAGCAGCTCTGCAGGTCACGTTGCTGGTGAAGGAGATAATGGCCTCACTCAAGTTAACTGGACCCTTCATCGTTGCTGACCGAATCTTATCAATGAAAAGGGCTATCTCATCTTCTCTCACCGGCCGAAACAGCTCCACTTGCTTGGAGCTCAGCAGGTGAAGGACAGAAATCCTCTTAGCTTGCCTCCAGTACTCACCGTAGGGAGAGAAGGCGACGTCCTTCCCGTACATGAGCTTCGTAGCCATGAGAATGGGAGGCCTGCTCGAGAAGGCCAGATCGTGGGTTTTCAGGATCTTGCGTGTCATATCTGCCGATGAGACGACGATGGTGGGTGCATGGCCCAATTTCAAGGACATGAGAGGGCCGTATTTGAGGGAGAGGGCATGGAGAGAGCGGTGGGGAAGGTGACCGAGCTGGTGAAGGTTGCCTATGATAGGAAGGCTGAACGGCGAAGGTGGAAGGTTGGGTTGTTTTCTTTTCTTGGTAAGGATGAGGACGAGGAGGAGAGGGAAGAGAAGGGAGATGAGAAGCGAATGCATGGTACTCATCATCTCACTGCTGCTTTGCAATTCAGGCAATGGTGGCATGGGTATATATGCAGTACTCAGCTGCAGTTTTTATGACATAGAGTAATCAAATGCACGTCCATTTTCATGATGCCACGTGGATAGATTTCGAATCATGTGGCGCATCTTAAAGTATTGGAATTAACAAAGCATGTGGCGCATCTTAAAGTATTGAAATTAACTTCCGTGATTGAGTAATATACATCAACTAAGATGCAAAAAATCAAAATGAACCAATAACGAACTAAAATCGGTGTGAAATGGTGCAAATGAACCAAGTGAGAACTAAAATCGGTGTGAAATGGTTCGCACCATTTTTGAAGTGCGCAAAACAGTTACATTGCGTGTTTCAAATTTTGTTTTGTTCTGCGAACACAACCTAAATATTAACCTTGTATTTATGCTCATGTGTTGATCTGTACTTTTGATCATTTTTCTTTACTTTTTTATTGAAAAACAAGTCTATCTCCTACAATACTTTTCTAATACAGCCTTAATTGTCACAAAAAAATGAAGTCTAAATTCAAAGACACAGCATTTATGTGGGAATTGCACTTTGCATAGGTGTAAATGTGATGCCCGGAAATTTTAGGCTAAACATGTTAGAAATTGATGGTTAATGGGGGCACATGGGCATGATCTGTTGTGCACCACAAGGGCACCTTGAAGGGAGTAGGCTAAAGTTGCTCCATAGCAACCTCCTATCTCTATTTCACGTTTCAGCCCTCTCCTCTTGCCCTAGACGTTTAGCAACCTAAATTTTCAAGGTAAAACCACTAGATTTTGTGGGGGAAATTGATGGTGCACTGATTTGCGATGGTTTGAAGCAAAGAAAGAGTAGATTTTAGCGTATTTGAGCCAGAGAAAAGAAGTGAAAATTCAAGAGAATTGCACCCACTTGGGATTTTAGGTGCATAACATCGTTAGATTAACAAGTTGTTTTCTTTATGAATATGTAAACTTTCCTTAGTAGAATTGTTAAATTATATCATATGGAGCATTATCCATGTGAAGCTAGGGTTAGAAATTGGGATAAAGGAGATTTTGGATGTAAATGGTTGTTATGATGATTAAATTTAGTGTTAATCATGCTAGAATGTGATTATTTGTAATCTGAGAAGAAAATCACAAATTGCTTACTATTGGAAATGAGAGTTTTGTAAATTGCCTGAGAAGTGTTTGTGGAAATGACAAGGAGAGGAGTGTAGTAATACTAACCTTTGTTAATACATCATTAATGGCCTTTAAATTGGGATTTGGAAGGGGTTTGGATGTAACCGTAGAAGTGGGCTAATTAATGAAGGTAGATGGACTGGGATTAAATGCGACATTATAAGCATTAACGGTATAAATGATATTAATTATGTCCTTTATGTATAAGGTTGTAATTTAGTGAATTGGACACTATTTTATTGTAAAAGGAGCTAAACAAGGTGAGGTCATAACAGAAGATAAGCAAGTTTTTCTATGTTGATTTTGGACTTTAAATTTTGTAATTTGGATTTCTTGAGCATCGGTTTATGTTTTCATATATGTTTTGATATAACATGATTTGGATGAATTTTTGATTATATGAATGAATGGTGTCTCTGTGTTTTGGATTTTGAAATGATGTGTGAATGATCTTATATAACTCTTTTGATGCATTAAGTATGTCACTTTAAGTAAATTCAAATATAACAATGCATATGTCATTATATCATGTTTGTAAATAATACATCTTATATAGATGAATACATGGTGATAATTACTAAAATGATGTAATTTTAAGTTTAAACAATGTACTTAAGTGAGTGATTAATGAGTGAATACATGGCATAAACAAAATGGGAATAAAAAAAAAATTAAGTGGACAATGTTTTAGGCGCTAAGGCGCCCAACTTGTTGTGAATAGTAATATGCAATTTTTTTATATAAATATAACGTATATTTGGTGGCTTGGATATTTATGGCTTTCATTACACGGGAGGGTATGTTTATTTGTTTTGATGCTTAGTATGGCGTGGTGCCCTACATGATCAAATATTATGATGCTTATATGATTATTTGCTGGTATGGCCGGATTTGTTGGATTGGCTTAATTACTTCAATATGTTTGATCCAGAGAACCTTTATCCCTATGTGGCAATGGGGGTGGGGTGCCATGGGGATACAACAGTGTGGCTGTCGCAGGCCTGACGAGGCTTCTAGCCTGGGTGTAGGAAGGGACTGAATCCGCCAAAAAGTGGAAAGGGTTGTGTCCATTTTCTTATGCCTCCCGGTGGTGGATTGGATTGGGAGATGATGGGTGATGGTATGGCATGAATATGGAGATGGGTAGTGATGAATATGGTTATATACGTGGCTATTATATATATATATATGTACTCGTAAACCGTATGAGAAATGTAATATTAATGCATTGTCATGGGACCTAAATATAATACTCATGCATTGCATATCATTGTGTCATACTCATATTTTATATAATTTAATTATTGCTTTACCTTTTACCTGTTTATTGAGTTGCTCAGACTTACCTTTGTTTTAAACATTTTTAGTTGCTGGATCAGAAGAAGGAGCCCAACATGGGGTTGGAGCTCAAGACAAGGCTAGGCCATGATCATTTTTAGTCCCTAAGAGTGAAAATTTGGCCTTTTGTGATGTAAATAAATTATAACTTTTATAAATTTTTTCACTTATAGCATATATAACTTAATTTTGTTTGTATGGTTTTAAAATAGGATGTTTATGTATATTATTGCCAGCCCCATCATTAGGCAATCCAGGTTCAGGGTGAGCTGTGGGTGCAAATGGGTTCGTTTTAGTCGAATTATAGATATATGTACATATATATATATATTATAATAGATTATACAGGTTATAGTGGGTCAATTCAGGGGAGATTTTGTTAGAATTTCTCTTGACATTACCCTATAGTAACACTCTGAAGGCGGGGAGTTATAGTAACTCTATTTTGGTAAAGACCATTGAATTAGCCTAATTGAGGCAACAAAGGTGGGCAAGAGGTAACTATTAACTACCAAGGTAGGCAGGCGATCAATCAAGAGCTATTTGGCCCAGCATTTTGGGAGCTCCAAAGCACTTTTTAGCTCAAGAATATGGAAAGTGACTGTTTTGGAAAGTAAAAAAATACTTTATGTACATCGAAGTTCATAAAAAGCCAATTTTTAACTTTTATATCAAAGCTCCGATGCGGAGCTTTTAAAAAAAGTCCTATATATAAAAGCGATTTAATAAAACCCTTAAATCTCATCGCCTGGTGTAGCACCCCACCGGCCCACACCACCCCTGGCCGATGGTTGCTACATATTGATCTATAAATGTGTTGACCGATGTACAATTTTTAATAAAAATGTCGGCAGCACCTCCCCCAAGATCGAGTAATGTGAAGGAAAAAGAACCATCTGCGCAGCATACCTGATAAGCATTTCA
>JAYJMB010030454.1:0-36532 GCA_036873735.1 Pouteria campechiana | reverse complement strand
ATAAACCCATTTAGCTTAAGCATCCAAGTGTAATATATGCGCTTGCAAGGTCAAACTCACACGGATTGCCCATGTACAGTGGCTATCTCTAGACTTCATTTTATTATATGTTATTCAATTCAAAACTCTATTCCTAATTCACCTTTCTTGAGTATAAATTAAGAATCTCAATTCATGCACATGGTAGCTAAGCATATACATCCATTAAGCTTAAAAAAGAAGAAACAATGAGGAAGAAGATAATTTAACTTAAAAATCAAACATCAACACAAGCTTCATTACTAGGATCCATTTAATCCTAGATAACAGAAACTTAGAACATCATATCTAAATTAAAACAAACTAAGTAATTAATAAACAACATCATAATCTAAGGTTGAATGTTGATTCAAAAATAAAAGATGAACTAGAAAGAAAATAGAATATTTAGGTTGCAGCAGCTTTTGTGGCTTTCTCTAATAATCTTCTTGCTCTAAGCTCTTCTCCTCATCCAACTTTCTATGTGTCCTCCACTCTATTCCCTTCTCTTTACTCCGTCCCTAGATTTCTCCTTAAATAACCCATACAATATGATTATAGTAACACTCCTCCATGAATTGCAACTCCCTTATGCATAAAAATCCTCTTCTAAAAATAATTCTATCTTTCCATTCAGAAAGGTTGTTTCCATACAATTTTCAATAATAGATGTTACTCAATTGATTTCCAAAAGATCCCTTCTGAATATTGTAATAATTTATGTATTCCAAAAACTTCTAAAAATTTAGCAACTTACGCAAAGAACCTTGCTTCCAAAAATAACTCAGTTGATTGCCAGGGCTGATCATTGTGGAACCCCATTGCTAAAAAAATATATTGTTGATTATATTTTGGATAGTAACATCTGATGCATGGAAGAATAACTAAATTTGTGCACTTCCAATTCCAAGGTTTGATTTCAAACTTTATTTCTTGTTAGGCTGCTTTGGAGGCATGAAGATCGAGCTAAAAATTTGAATTCCTGCTTTGGAGTCACTGAACATTAACTTCTAAGGTAACAAAATGAACTTCAAAGTCACTGAAGTGAACTTTAGAATCACCAAGTTTGCTACAGAGTTTTGATGTTCTAAATCAGTTTTAGTTGAATTATCATAATTTTCTCATATGAACACTAAATTAAGTAATTTTTATAATGATTGGATAGATAACTTCAATATCTACAACTTTCATGATAATCACTTTTCCTGATCTTGCTTGTATCTTGAGTTGTATGAGCTCAAAGTACCACCTTTTATTTTACCTCTGAAATTGATATTTTGGAGTTTTCTAGATAGAGTACTACTATTTTGATCATAACTTTCTCGTACAAACTTAGAATTGCTCCATTACTTTTTGCATTGGACAGATAATTTCAAAAGATACAATTTTCATGTTTATTACTTTGTCTAAATCATCCATCTTCAATGGGTTGTGAGCCTTCAAAGTGATACCTTCTGTTAGATGAAGTACTAGACGAATGTGAGCTCTATAGGCAGTTGCACTATTTTTGCCATAATGTTCTCATATAAATTCAGAATCATGTGATTATTAATGAATTGAAAATCTAAGAACAAAGGCTAAAACTTTCATACTGAACACATTTTCGAAATATGCTTTCATTAGTCTCAAAAATTGCTTTAAAGTAACATCTTTTGTAATCTTCAGATTTTTTATAGATTTTTATGTCTACAACAAAACAAACTTTGTTAAGTAAAATATTCACTAAAAAATATTAAAAAGGATCTTAAACATGTGAATTTAGATATAAAAAGATATGATATATTATGAGCTTATCAAGTATCATGAATGATTTATGAGTTATGTGCACATGTGTAATCCATCTGGCATGTTATTGATTGTTTAAGAGAGATTTTTCTAACTAATTCATGAGTTCAAATTGTTATTTTGATCGAGGGTGATCAAAAGCTAAGTTTGGGGGTATTTTATAAGCTCATAATTTATCATATTTTTTACCTAAATTACATGTTTTGGATCTTCTTTTATTATCATTTTTAGTGGTTTATAATCACATTTGACTAAATATTTTAAAAAAATTCTTCCTATTTTAGATGTCAAAGTTTGTAAAAAGAAGGTGAAGATTACAAAAGGTGTTACTCTTAGGCAAATTATGGTACTGATGCAGTCAGATTTGGAAAATGTGTTCAACATGAAAGATTTAGCCATTGTTCTTAGATTTCCAACTCATAAAGAATCACATGATTTTGAGATTGGATAAGAAAGTTGTGGCTAAGAAACTACAACTGTCCCCACTTGTGAAAACTCTGTCCAAAATAATAACTTTGGACGTTATCAAAATTCATCACTTTGAGGTGATTCATGGCACATACGGAGTCTGATTCAAAAAATGTGATCAACATAAAAGTACTATCCCTTGATATTATCTATCCAAAGAATCAAGAATCACTTAATTTTGAGTTTCTACAAGAAAGTTATGATCAGAACACTGAAACTACTCTAGAATTACTTTGTTTAAACAATAACTCCAAACGCATGAAGTGATTCGGGATGCCCAATTTAAGATACAATTCCACCACTTTGATGTCAAAAACTAACATTGAGAAATGCAAAAATGTAAGAAATTGTGGAAACTAATTTCAGACAATGCCAAAAATAGCTTGGGATGAAATAGAGTTCGTAAATGGAATTTCATACATTTTCTTGAAGTGTTTGAGACATTAGATGCGCCAACTTTCAGGATTTATGCTATTTGAGATGTTTTTAGAAATTGATTTCTATGCTTAATTATGTCCTGAATTTTCTGAAGATTATGTGCAATAGCTAATTATTTTGAAGTTGCAAAATTGTGAATTGAAAATGGAATTGCGGAAGCATCCAACTTGAGAGTCTAAGACTTACACAAGTTGGAGTACATTTAGAAGCTAATTTATGTGCATAAGTTTGGTTAAAAATTTAGAACCCAAGATGTGTAATAACTTAGTTATTTTTAGAACTCCTATTTTTATGCATTGGAAGCAACATAAAGCTATCTTTTTGTGTCGAAAGACTGAGTTATTCTTAGAAGAGGATCTCTATGTATAGAAACATTGCAGTTCATAGAGGAGGTCTACTAAAACATTGCTACTTGGGTTATTTAAAGGGACATCTAGAAGGCAGTGGGACACATAGAGAGAGATATCGGCATAGAGTTGTGTACATGATAAGCAAAGGTAGCAAGAACGATTCTAAGTTCTACAATATGCTTATTTATAAGAGTGTAATGTATGTGCATGTAGCATGAGATTGATACGACACACACATTTTCACTTAAGAAAAAGATTGATGAAGCATTGGTTTCAAAAGATTACTTGGCAAGTGTCTTGAATGATTTATGAGTTATGTGCATGTATAATCCTCTGGCATGTTATTGATTATTTCAGAGAGATTTTCCTAACTGATACATGAATTATTGTTTTGCTCGAAGATGATCAAAAACTAAGTTTGAGGGTATTTGATAAACTCTTAATATATTGTATTTTTATACCTAAATTCACATATTTTGAATCCTCTTTTGTTGTCATTTGTAGTTGTTTATTATCAAATTTAAGTAAATATTGCACTTAACAGAGTTTCTTTCTCTTTCAAATGTCGAAGGTTGTAAAAAGACGGTGAAGATTACAAAAGGCGTTACTCTTAGGCAAACTATGGTACTTATGCAGTTAGATTTGGAAAATTTGTTCACCATGAAAGGTTTAGCCATTGTTCTTAGATTTCCAACTCATCAAGAATCATATGATTTTGAGTTTAGATAAGAAATTTATGGCTAAGAAACTATAACTGTCTCCAGTTGCTAAAACTCCATTCAAAATAATAACTTTGGACGTTATCAAAAAGCATCACTTTGAGGTGATTCATAGCATATAAGGAGACTAACTCAGAAAATATGATCAACATGAAAGTACTATCACTTTAAATTATCTATCCAAAGAATCAAGAATCACTTAATTCCAAGTTCATACAAGAAAGTTAGAATCAGAATACTGAAACTGCTCCAGAATTAGTTTGTCTAAAAAATAACTCCGGACTCCTGAAGTGATTTGGTACAATGCCAAAAAATGGTAGACTTTGCAAAAACTAATTTCAGACAATGCCAAAAATAGCTTAGGATGAAACAAAGTTCGTAAATAGAATTTCATGCATTTTGAAGTGTTTGAGGCATTGGATGCCATAACTTTTAAAATTTGTGCTATTTGAGATGTCTTTAGAAGTTGATTTCTATGCTTAATTATGTGCCAAATTTTCTGAAGATGATGTGCAACATCTAATTATTTTGAAGTTGCAAAATTGTGAAGTGAAAATATAAGTGCGGAAGCATCCAACTTTAGAGTCTAAGGCTTGGGCAAGTTGGAGTACATTTAGAAGCTAATTTATGTGCATAAGTTTGGTTGCAAATTTGGAACCCAAGACATGCAACAACTTAGTGTTTTTAGAACTCCTATTTTTATGCATTGGAAGCAACATAAAGCTATCTTATTATGTGAAAAGACTAAATTATTCTTAGAAGAGGATCTTTGTGTAGATATATTATAGTTCATGTAGAAATTATACTAAGACATTGCTACTTGGGTTATTTAAAGGGATGTCTAGAACACAATGGGACATAGAGATAGAGAGATAAGTAAAGAGTTGTGTATGTGATAAGCAAAGGGAGCAAGAGATATTCTAACTTCTACTACATGCTTATTTTCAAGAGTGTTGTTTCTGTTTTCATACTAAACTAATTTTCTTTTTCTGGAGCGAACATGTACCCCTCCTTGTTATTGTTTGTTAAATAGAGATTGTTGGTTGATTATTGTAGTTTCATCTTGTTTCATTCATTATATTTATTGCAAACATTTATTTGATTGAATTACCTAATCACCGATTCTATAAATTAAACTGATTGTGTTAGAACATGGTTATGGTCCACACCTTGTGTTAAACAATTTACTAGCAATCTTGAATAGAATAGATAGATGATTATGGTACATATATTATGCTAAACCATTTTATTTGTTTCATTAAAGTTCTTCTGATCTTAATGAGTTTTCACTTGAATTAGACTACACACCATAGGTAATTGGAAGGAGTGAAAATGCTTGATTTAAACCTGCTCATCTAATGGTAATAATCATATATTAGAAAGAATGAACCGAAGATGTTAAATTGACACCAACATCGATATCATTGTGTGGTAAAATTAGATCCCCAGACTCTTGAAATCTTAGAATCTAATTTTTATTAGTTGTTGTCACAACTTCTGCTGTCTTAGACCATATTTTCCTTAAACACCACTTCACCTTCATTAAATTAAAATAGTCTTTATTTCAGCAACTAGATTTGGTTGAATTAGTTTAATAGTTCTTAATGGGATTGACCCTTACATTGCACACTATACTGCTATACACTCGTGCACTTGTGACAAATTATAATTTGACTATCAAAAAAGCTAAGAACAAAGGCTAAAACTTTCATATTGAATAGATTTTCCAAATATTTCTCCATCAGTAGCTGAATTTGCTTAAAAGTAATGCCTTTTGTAATCTTCAATTTTATTATATAGCCTTTAATATCTAAAATAGAAAAAAGCTTTGTTAAGTGTAATATTTACTGGTTTGCACATTGTTGATTGAAATGTATGAATGTAGCATGTGATTGACACTACACACACATGTTCACTTCATAAAACAATTGATGAAGAGTTGGTTTCATGAGATTACTTGGCAAGTATGTTAAATAATTTATCAGTTATGTGCAAATGTGTAATCCATCTAGCATGTTATTGATTGTTTGAGAGAGATTTTCCTAACAGATTCCTAAGTTCAGATTGTTATTTTGCTCAAGGATGATCAAAAACTAAGTTTGGGGGTATTTGATAAGCTCATAATATATCATGCTTTTATACCTAAATTCACATGTTTTGAATACTCTTTTATTGTGATTTTAAGTGATTTATGATCGCATTTGAGTAAATATTGCACTTAATAGAGTTTTTTTCTATTTTTGATGTCAAAGGCTGCAAAACAAAGGTGAAGATTAGAAAAAGTGTTACTCTTAGGTAAACTATGGTACTGATGTCGTTAGATTTTGAAAATGTGTTCACCATGAAAGGTTTAGCCATAGTTCTTAGATTTCTAGCTCATCAAGAATCACATGATTTTGAGTTTGGATAGGAAAGTTATTGCTAAGAAATTATAACTATCTCTAGTTGCTAAAAATTTGTATGAAATAATAACTTTGGTCGTTATCAAAAAGCATCACTTTGAGCTAATTTGTGGCACATAATGAGGCTGATTCAGAAAATGTGATCAAAATAAAAGTACTATCACTTCATATTTTCTATACAAAGAATCATGAATAGCTTAATTTTGAGTTTGTAAAAGAAAGTTATGGTCAAAACACCAAAGTTGTTCCAGAATTACTTCAACAAAAAATAACTCCATATGCATGAAGTAATTTGGGACACACAATTTCAAATGCAATTTTCCCACTTTAATGTCCAAAAACTAACTTTGGGCGATGCAAAAATGTTATACATTACAAAAACTAATTTCAAACAATGTCAAAAATAGCTTAGGATGAAACAGAGTTTGTAAATCGAATTTCATATGTTTTGAAGTTTTGGAGACATTAGATGCCACAACTTTTAGAATTTGTGCTATTTGAGTTATTTTTTAAAGCTGATTTCTATGCTTAATTATGTCTCAAATTTTTTGAAGATGATGTGCAATAAGTAATTTTTTTGAAATTGTAAAATTTTGAAGTGAATAAAAGTGTTCAAGCAGCCAACTTGATAGTCTGAGACTTGCGCAAGTTGGAGTATATTTAGAAGCTGATTTATGTGCATTAGTTTGTTAGTCACTAACTAATTGGTAGCTCAAGAGGGGGGCATGAATTAAGCTTTTAAAAACTTTGGACAATAAATTGAGAGATGTACTTAAAATAAAAGAAAGTATAGCTTATAGTATACACACATAATATTTTTATAGTGGTTCGGCCCTTCCTATGTTCCTACTCCACTTCACTAAGTCAATCTCTTTTACTGAACTTAGGTTCCACTAAAATACTTGTTAGTTTTACAAATTCACTAACAACTTACTAGTTTTCTAAGCTTAATAGAAAATTTTACAAGTTGGTTTCCGAGCTCACTAACTAACTTATACATGTTGGTTTCCAAGATCACTAACTAACTTACTGGTTTTCTAAGCTAATCAGAAACTTTTAGAAACTGTTGGTTTCATAGAGTTTACTAACTAAATTATTTTTCCAAATGAAAATGTATAAATTAATGCCTCTTATGTAGGCAGACATGTTCAAAAAATAAAACTTAAATAAATGAATAAAGTATGCAATGAGATTAGATTCAAACTCCTTTTGAAGTTGACAAAGGTCTGGTTTTGAAGGCTTTGAATACATTGACAGTGTCATAGTAGCTAGAGTTGAATAATGGAGGATCGTTAATACTCTTCTTGAATTAGAGGATTTTTAGTGCAGGTTCAGATACTTTTAAGTGTTGCCTTGATCATCTTTATATTAGCTTTGAAAAGATTTAGCCATTGCAATCTTTGGCATTATTTTCAATTTAGTTAGGCAAAGTTGGTAATGACTTTTGCATTCTGTTGGGGTTCATAAATTCTAACTAAAGTACTCAGAACTTCTGTCATTCATGTTGGTTCATGTAGAATGACTTAACCTAGGAGGAGATGGGTGAATTAGGTAGAATGACTTAACCCAGGAGGGGAGGGGTGAATTAGGTATGTAAAAATTCATTGCTTGACCCCCATTGAAAATTTTTTCCTTTTTTCATGATTGTGTGTGGTGCATTGTAAGATAAATAATAAAATAGTAAAATGCATAAAGAATAAAATAAATAATCAAACACACACAAACAATACAATTTTTATAGTTGTTCGGGAACCCCATCCCTACATCTACTCTTCCAAGAGCACACACTCATTGTACCTTAGGTTCCACTATATCCCATATAATGGAAATACAATAGTGTTTTCAACACTTTTCTAGCTCTAGAGGGCATAAGCAGTGTTCCCAATACTCTTCTGGATTCAATTTTCAGGGGGCATAAACATAGTGCTCCCAACACTCTTATGGTTTTCACAATCTCACTTGAAAACTCACTGGTTTTTAAGATCACTAGCAAACTTAATGGTTTTCAAGAAATTACCAACAACTCTCTAGTTTTTAGATTAACCAAAAAAAATTTACGCTTTTACAAAGTGTTACAATGAAGCATAGAGGAAGATATGATCTTTTACAACTCTAACGACATAGAAAGATCTTCCAAAATGTAAACTCAATGGCCATACAGAAATGTAGATTGAAGCTCATGAAAGATAGATGACAATTTAAACTCTTGGCAATGGGTGGAAGGATTTGCATAAGGTTAAACTCATTTAATATTTTCCTTCACCAGCTTTGAATCGTCGTACCTATTCTCCTTAAATAGCTTCTTCATAATTTTGACTATTGGAGAAGATGGGTTCTATTGAATGCATAAATGAGAGCAGCATGGAATGAATAAGGTTGTTGAGATTTTTGTCATTGGAGTCCATGCCTTTCTGATTTGTCTTGAGTTGCTGCATCACCGTTCTTTTACAGAGAGGAAGATAAACTGTGCTGAAATATCTTTTCTCATTTTGACTGGACATAACTTAAAAACTTGCAGTGTCGCTTATTACTGGAAATGGTAACTGTAACAAGTCTACATAATGAAAGCATGAATACAAATACCATTTAGATGTAAGTCGCATAAATTGATTTTTCCTCTGACAAGTCACGCTCTCTCTCTATTTGCATTTGTCTATCATAAGTTGTAGATAAATTCTTCCATTAGTTTGTCTGTTAGTCAATCCTTCATGACCAGAATTTGTCTATTATAAATAGCAAATGACTCTAGGTGGCATAGACGAAGTCAAATTGATTGATAGAAAGATTCTGCTTTGTCTATATGAATTCTTCTGGGAGGTTTGTTTGTACATTGTTGATTGAAAAGCATATATTGTAGCATGACATTGATACTGCATGAACATTTTCACTTCATATAAGGATTGATGAAGCATTGGTTTCATGAGATTACTTGGTAAGTATCTTGAATTATTCATGACTTATGGGCACATGTGTAATCCTTCTGGCATGTTATTGATTATTCAAGAGAGATTTTCCCATTTGATTCAAGAGTTCAAATTGTTATTTTGTTCAAGAATGATCAAAAGCTAAGTTTTGGGGTATTTGATAAGCTTATAATATTTCATATTTTTATACCTAAATTCACATGTTTTGAATCCTCTTTTGTTGTGATTTTTAGTGATTTATAATCAAATTTGAGTAAATATTGCACTTAATGGAGTTTCTTTCTATTTCAGATTCAAAGGCTATAAAAAGAAGGTGAAGATTACAAAAGGTGTTACTCTTAGGCAAACTATGATACTGATGCAGTCAGATTTGGAAAATGTGTTCAACATGGAAGGTTTACCCATTGTTCTTAGATTTATAACTTATCAAGAATCACATGATTTTGAGTTTGGATAAAAAAGTTATGTCTAAGAAATTGTCTCCAGTTGCTAAAATTCCATCCGAAATAATAACTTTGGATGTTATTCAAAAGCATCAATTTGAGGTGATTCATGGCACATAAGGAGGTTGATTCAAAAACTTTAATCCACATGAAAGTACTATCCCTTCAAATTATCTATCCAAAGAATCTAGAATCACTTAATTCTGAGTTTGTACACAAAAGTTATGATCAGAACACTGAAACTGCTCTAGAATTACTTCATTTAAAAAACAACTTCAGAAGCGTGAAGTGATTTGGTATGCCCCATTTTATAAGCAATTCCACCAGTTCAATGTCCAAAAACTAACTTCGGGTCATGAAAAAATGTTAGAGATTGTGGAAACTAATTCCAGATAATGCCAAAAATAGCTTGGGAAGAAATAGAGTTTGTAAATAAAATTTCATATGTTTTGAAGTGTTTGAGACATTGGATGCCACAACTTTCAGCATTTGTGCTATTTGAGTTGTTTTTAGAAGTTGATTTCTATGCTTAATTATGTCCCAAATGTTTTGAAGATGATGTCCAATAAATATATTTTTTGAAGTTCCAAAATTGTGAAGTGAATAGAAGTGCAGAAGCAGCCAACTTGAGAGTTTGAAACTTGCACAAGTTGAAGTATATCTAGAAGCTGATTTATGTGCATAAGTTGTGTTGCATTTGGAACCCAAGAAATGCAACAACTCAGTTATTTTTAGAACTCCTATTTTTATGCATTAGAAGCAACATGAAGCTATCTTTTTATGTGGAAAGACTTAGTTATTCTTAGAATAGGATCTCTATGCGTAGAGAGATTGCAAGTCGTGGAGGAGTTCTACTAAAACCTTGCTACTTGGATTAGAACATAGTGAGACACAAAGAGATAGAGATAGAGAGAGAGAGAGAACAGCAAAGATTTGTGTACACAAAGAGAGAGAGAGAGAGATTAGTAAAGAGTTATGTACGTGATAAGCAAAGGGAGCAAGAGAGATTATAAGTTCTACAATATGCTTATTTTCTAGAGTGTTCTTTTTGTTTTCACAATGAACTAATTTTTTGGGGGGGCGAAGATGTAACCCTGCTTGTTATTATTTGTTAAATAGAGATCGTTGGTTGATTAATTCAGTTTCATCTTAATTCATTCATTATGTTTATTGCAAACATTTGATTGATTGAATTACCTAATCACCAATCCTATGAATTAAACTAATTGTCTTAGAACATGGTTATGGTCCACACCTTATGCTAAATGATTTACTAGCACTCTTGAATGAATGGATAAATGGTTATGGTACTGTCATGGCCTGATTTTTGAGGTGCAAAGTGCTATTTTTCATTGTATTTCATCTAAATTTGGCCACTTTTAGGGTGGGGTGCTCGAATTCCATTTTAGAACTCGACTAATTCCTATAGAAAAATAGAGAGGGTATCCACTAAAATGTTATGGATTAATCTATACAATTATTCATCCAATAAAGTAAGCAACAATAAAAATTCTAAAAACATGCACAACCATGCTCCCACAATCCAAAATCTGGGGGAATCGTGATGGTACTCTACATCATTAAAATCATAATTATTTATTATGACAAAATCTTTAATATGACATACCATTACATTCCATCATGCACCAATTGAAATCTTTTAACTACAATTATACAAATCCAAATGAAACTAATTATACATCACTTGCAATCTTTAAATAAAAATATATAATCATATACAAATAAAATTAAACTTCCTTCTCATTATACATGATTTAAGATCATTTGAATACAAAGGTTCAACATTTAATCTTCATACACAAAGGGATTACAATCCCAATGAGATAATACAACATTTGTTCACAATATACATTTGCATCTCAAACAAATTAGTCTTCTATGTTGTATTACCATCATGGTCTTCCATGGCTTGACCAGTCAACTAAAAAAATAAAATAAGGGTGAGTCTTAATAAACTCAATAAGGAGATTGTATATCATACAATAATCACTAATAGGGATTCCTCAGGTATCCCTAATCACATTCCGCACATATAAAAGCCAATTCATAAATATAACCCATACATGAAAATGGGGAAACATAATGTTTCCAAATACTATAACAAAAAAATATGTTCTCCCAAATCTCATTATCTAATTTATGCCTTTTAGTTATAACTATATTAAATTTCATTCAAAATAACATATAATCACATCTCAGCATAATTCATACAAATCATACATCTTAGGATTCTTAAAATCCCCAATCAATATAGCCAAAATTTGAGAAGTCAAGGTCAAATTTAGGATATTCACCATCCCTAACATAAAGAAACATCAAGCAAAGGGAGTGATCCATCCCTTTCAATCATGCATATATACTCATATTGTACATATAGAATTCATGGGATGTCTAACATCCCCGTTCATTCATACCAATCCACATACCATAACATAAGTCATGGGATAACAATTATTCCTATCCAATTAAACAAATACACAAATACAGTCCACTTACCTTCATGAAAAATCATCTTCACTCAACCTTCGATTCCATCAGTTAAGTTCCACATCAATATTCTATAGCTTTACACCCAAGTCAATTTACTCTACATACATTATATACATCATATATTTAATTTTCACTTGGTTTCTTATGGAAATAGCTCATCAAACATATACATACATTGCTTAATATACAAGAACATTATTGTCCACAAAGTGGACAACAACTACAAAGGTTATCTCAAATCAACTGATTCCAAAGCATTTTAATTAACTAATTAGTCATTAAACCGATGATAGTCATACCAAATCATGAATTTTCCCCAATTTTTACTTTTCATCAAACCCTCACTTAGCATGAATTATGGTTTCTCATGGCTAAGCAATTCTCAAAACCTTATAATCAATAAATTACATGTTTACTCCATGATTTAACATCCAAACCCATCAATTTTTACCCAATAATTATTGTTCACAGCTCATATGAAACCCTAGCAATAAAAATCATGGTTTCCGTAGCCAAATCATTCCCGATGCCCCATTAAGCATGTATTAATCAAGTTCCCCATAATTTTGATATCAATTTTATCATTTTTCCCAAATTTCAAAAAATTTATAAAACCCTAGTTCAGTCAAAATCCAAATTTAGATGGGGAAAACAAACCTATGCTATGAATCAAGCATGGTTGACATCCATAGATGAAGATTCAAGCTCCATGCTCCCATTAGCATCTTCCATTTGAAGAAAATTGGTTTTTCTTCCACTACTCATCGTGAAAGCATCAAAAACCCAAGCTACAAGGGGTGCTTGAGTGATTACCGATCAAATCCACTTATTTTCTAGCTAATCAAGCTAAACAGGGTTAGGGCATAGTTTTTAGGCATAGGGAAGAAGGAGGAATGGAATGGGTCGGTTGGGCAACTTTATGGCAAAACGGGTAGCTCTATGCCCATTTAGGCACATGGGCGCCCAAAATCTGACAGCTCAACACCTCTTCAATGTTTCATACATATCTTCCTTATACAACATCGGATTGATGTGAATATTCATTTCTTAAAAAGATAACTTAAAGGGTTACAACTTTATTATTGAAATCTTTTTCTGAATAAAAGCACAAATATGTCAAAATTTGATCATAAGTGACCCAAGTTGTAATATTTAGTTTCCTTTCACTATGTACTGAGGTTTGGAACATAGACTAACTCCAAAATTATGGGGTATTCACTTCGCACCCCAAATTACTTTATAATCTCAATTAATCCTATGCCAATCATTCCAAAATGATCATTTCATAAGATTATTCTTAACCCAAACTCAAGTAATAACTTATACTATTCTAATTGCAGAAATTTAAATTCGTATATATAAAATATCACCCAAAATCCCATTCCCTATAAAACACTTCAATTATCTCAACAATCACTGTCACACATCAGATACATGAAATAGAGTATGTTTATATAGTTTATCACTTTATTTGAAGTCAATTATGAAAAATCACTCATTAAGTTGTTTTAACTGAATTTCCTTGAATTTTCTGCTATAAATGACTTCACATGCTATTTTCATTCTAAAATGCATCCAAGTCTTAAACTAAGATCCCCACACATCACAATATCTATGGTAATCATATTAGGTCATTCTTATAGATCATAATCATGCCTTTGCTCATTTTCACTATTTTAGTTCTTTTTCTTCTTACTATCCTTCTATAGCTCCCAATAATGCAATATATGAAATCTAAGCGCCAAAATCACCTCATACTCTCATGAGCAAATTTCAATTGCTACAAACATCATATAAAGTTAATCATCCATTAATTTTTTCATGATTTGATGAAAGTCACCTATTGAGTTCTTTTTGTGGAACATTTAACTCAATGATTTAAAATTAAAAGATCATCTGTAAAGTTCAATTCAAAACCTCATACATGTCACATTATACCTAACAAGCATGCTTCATTAGTCACTAAAGTCATATATATGACTTTACTAAAATCACTACTTGGGTCAATATCATTCAAGAATTACTAATTAAGTTGTTTTCTTTGTTCAATTCAGTTTTCCATAACAAATTTCTATATAATAAATAATAACTTTGTACGTTAATAAAAAGTGTCACTTTGAGATGAATAATGGCACATAAGAAGGTTGATTGAAAAAATGTGATGAACATGATATTAGCATAAATGCATGGTTTCTATAACAAACAAAACTTGATTAAAGATTATGTATTAATGGTTATTACCAATCATTTAACATGCAAAATCTAGTTGCAGGTCTCACAAACAAAAGAACACTGAGAAGATATTCCAAGGCATCAATTTGTCTAACTGAAAAGACAAATAGCTTGGGCAAGTGCAGAAGCAAAAGACGAAGTACCGCTATAGTCAAAGCTACAACAAAAAGGAATCAACCGTCATCATTAATCTATCAAAGTGAAGATTATCTCTAATGAATACAAATCAACAAGCATACAATAGACATCATCTGTTATAAGTTAGCCACAATCGAATAGCTCACCAATTTAATGATCGCCTATTAAAAATAGACAAATGCAAAGCAGTGGAGTTCATCTATGCTTTTATAATTGATCTATTACCTGTAATAGATAAATTAATAGATGAACTACTGAAAGGATAATTTTTCTGTCCCTCTATAATTCATCTATTACTTACAATAGACAATCCAATAGATGAATTTCTAAAAAGATAATTTGTTTGTGTTTCTATAGCTCATCTGTTACTTATGATAGACAATCCAATAGACAAACTATTGAAAGGATAATTCATTTGCGCCTCTACAATTATCTATTACTTAAAACAGACAATCCAACAGATGAAGTGCTAAAAAGAGTATTCATATATGTCTCCATGATTCGTCTATTACTTGGAATGGACAAACCAACAGATGAAGTGCTTGAAAGACAGTTCATCTATGCTAACTGGATTCATCTGCTACTTAGCATGGACAAACTAGAAGATAAAGGGACTTTGTCTAATGCACAGCTAGACAGATGCTTTATTTGTCATAAGCGAACATGAGCAACAAAAAAACTGAATCATTGGCCTTTATACAATATTAGTGAGGCTCTTTCCATATTGATGAAAGGATCAGCCATTACAGCAAATCTTCGACCAATACTTATTGAGAATCAAGAAATCATCATCTCCAAGATCAGCACTGTAGGCATTCTAGTAGATGAGGATTAAGTAGAAGATAAAGAATTTAAATGTGTTAATCAGAATGGTCTTCTGTCATTAATGGAGTTCACTTATCACCAACAGCTAAAATTCAAAGTGGTTATAAATGCAACATCATTGGATCAAGATGACAAGCAGAATAATCGAGGAAAATAGTCAATCCCTTCTTGAGAGCATTTACTAAACTGAGTCAAAACCTTTTGCATCTTTCAATAGTAGTGAGCCTTGCATTAAAACCTTTCATAGGTTTCTTTGAAGGCTTTTAACCATCTTTTGAGAAGATCATTTACTTCTACATTTACTCTTTAGAAATCTTCCCTTGTGCTTATTGAGAAGTGTCTGTATTTGTACTTTAACTTTTGATATTCATCAATTGTAATTCCCTTGAGCTAGTGGTTGAGATAGACTCAAGAAGAGCTATGATTGTCAGAGTGCAAACAAGAGCTATCTATTTATGCCCCCTAGAGATGAAATCTAGAAGAATACTAGGATGTAACACCTGTGTTATTGAAATTTGAGGGAAGTTTTTTGCATTACAGTAAAGTGAAGAATTGAGGTAGTACACAATATTTTATAAAGAAATTGCTATGGAAGACTGAATTGAGTGATATGAACCCAAGTAGTGATTTTAACTTGAATGGCCAATGTAGCATGATTATTATGTATAATGTGATGTGTATGAGATATTGAATCAAAATTTTGAGTAATTTTAGAATTTTGAACTATGAAGTAGAAGGTTATGTGAAAAGAACTCAATAGGTGAATTTGAGCAAAAGCATGGATTTGAGCTATACAAAGGACATAAACTAGTAATTACATGTATTCTAATGTGTGTCAAACATTACTTTGAGTTTTGGATGTAACTTGGAATGAAATTGGCATATGGAGTTACTTATGATAGAAAATTCAGTTAAAATGAACTAAATATGTGATTTGTGATAATTGATCTCAAATGAAATGAAAAATAGCATGACATATTTTGTTTCATGTATGTGACATGTGGGGAATCTTGGTTTAATATTTGGATGAATTTTAGAATAAAAATGGCATGTGAAGTCATTATAGTAGAAAAATTCAGTGAAATTCGGTTAAAAAAAATTGGATGAGTGATTTTTAGAAATTGACTTCAAATAAAGTGGTAAATAGCATAAACAAGTCTTATTTCATGTATTTGATGTGTGAGAATTGATTATTGGGAGATTTGAAGTGTATTATATAAAATAGGGCTATGGTAATTTTTCATAAGTGTAAAAGCTGAATTTGGAAAAAGGGTTTACGTGATTGAATTTGAACATAGATAATGGACTAACTTAAAAATGTATTCAACATAAAAGTTTTATTTCATGAAATTATTTATCCAATGAAAGAAAAATCACTTAATTCTGATATTGTATGATAAAGTTATGATTAATATACCAAAGTTGTTCCAAATGACTAAAAAATAACAAGATGAATATGATGGGTCAAATTCATGAAACGTTTTTATAAGTTTTTAGACTTATTTGGATAATTTGTTAATATAATAGTTGTATCCCTTAAAGTTATCTTTCCAATGCCAGAATAATCAGGTCATTTGGACATCATATGCAAAAGTAGTGATCAAAATATTGTCACTATGTTGAACAGAAAGAACTTGCCGCGGCAAGTCTTTTCTCTGCGACGACAAGACTCCAGAAAATGACTTTTTTGGCATCCAGTAAGAGCTTGCTATAGCAAGACTTTTCTTTACCATGGCAATACTTTTTTCTACCACAACAATGGTTCGATGACATGCCAGATTACCCAAAAAATTAATTTTTTAAAGCTTGAAACACACTCATTTTTCATTTTTTCATTATGTTCTTCTTCTCTAACATTGTTCTCATGTCCCTAAAATCCATTCAATCAATTTTCTTACTTGAGAAGTTTGGAAACAATTTGATTTAGATGGGTAATCAAGTTGGCATATTTCTCAACTTGGGTTTCAATGTTTACATGATGAGTAGAGAAGGAAAATTTGATTTTCTTCAAATGGAAGATGCCAATGAGAGCTTTGAGTTTATATTCTTGTTCATGGAAGCAGGACAAGCTTGAATATCATGGTAAGTCACTTTTCCCCATTCAAATTTCTAATTTTTGCATCGCTAGGCTTTTTTTTGAATTTATAAATAGTGGATTTTTGGGATGAGATGATGGGGTTTTGTTATTTAAATCATGGGGAATAGAACATATGTATGCCTAATAAGGTTTGGTATGTATTTGAACATGATAAATCATGATTAGGCACAATTAGGGTTTTGGCTAACTTATGAATCATGGAAAATTTGGGGCAAATGATAGATTTGGATGCAATAAACATGGGGAAAATGATTGATATATCTATTATAATATTTTAGGGCTTATTTGGGATCATTTGGATTAGTAAAATCACATTTTTGGTTATAACCTGCTTAAGGGTTAAAGAGGGATTTGTGTATGGGCCATGGGAGCCATGTATTGATTACATTAAAGACATAATTGAAGCCTAATTGAAATATTTGGAGATTAAGTAAGTGTTAATTATGTGGTATGATGAGTATATATAGTTGGAAATGAAATTGATCTATGATGATAGAATGTTCTAATATGTTATATGTAAATGGAATCATGCTTGTGTAGGACAATTGATGTGGATGGGAGGCTATGAACCGTAAGAAATTGTGGAAATGGAAACATGAAAAGGTAAGTAGGTGGCCCTCCTCTGATTTTCTATATTGTATGATTGGGGACGAATATCCCATTTGATTATATCTGGGCATGGTTGTTTTGGTTGGGGATTGTGAACATCC
This sequence comes from Pouteria campechiana, assembly GCA_036873735.1. Lineage (NCBI taxonomy): Eukaryota > Viridiplantae > Streptophyta > Magnoliopsida > Ericales > Sapotaceae > Pouteria > Pouteria campechiana. The sequence continues at coordinate 18,471 of JAYJMB010030454.1, read as the reverse complement.
CTTTTATATTTAAGATTGATGCATCTGGATTGTTAGGGATATTGGGTATCCCTTAGATTTGTATAATTGGAATTCAGCATATGATATGGATATGTGATTATGGAGGATAGAGTGTATCCTCTAATGTTATTCAGAAATGGATCATGTATAGTATGCTATTGTGAATATATTAAGGATTGTTAAATAAAATGGAAAGAATTATATATTATGTCTTATTATTGGGCATGATTTTATATATTTGGTTATGAACATTTGATGTTCTTTATTATTGATTACTATTTTATATAGTACTTACCTACTTACTTAGTTGCCTAGACTCACTCCTTCTTATTTATTTATTTTAGCTGACAAGCCAGGTAAAGATTTCCCAAATATGGATTGGGATTGTTAAGCAAGATTGAAGACTCTTTAATTATGGTATTTTGATTTGTTTTGATTTGTAATTGGTTGTATAATTGTATTGTATTTGAAGGATTCAAATGATGTATAATAAGATATAATGGCATGTCTTAATAATTTAATTATTAGTTTGTTAATGGATTTTAAGGATGCAGATTGTCATCATGATTCTACCTAGATCTTGGGCTGTGGGTGAGTGTGTGTGTGTTTTAGAATTTACATTTTGGCTATATTAATTTTGATAAATAATTGTACTGGTTAAACCTGAATAATATAGGGGATACAGTATCCATTTTTCTATAGAAACTAGTTAAGTTTCATAATAACACTCGAGCACGACACCCTAAAAGTGAGCAAATTTAGGTGAAATCCCAGTATAAAATGGAAGGTCGCACCTTCGAAGGTGGGGCATGACATAAGAGCACTAAGATTATATCCCCTAGAGCTGGAATGTTGAAGAGTGCTGGGAGCACTATGGTTACACCCCCTGGAATTGGAATCTAAAAGAGTGTTGGGGGAACTATAGTTACGTCCCCTAGAACTAGAATCTAGAAGGGTGTAGGGTGTACTGATTGTATTTTTGCTATTGGAGATAGTGGAACCTAAGACACTAAGAGAAGAGTGCTCTTGGAAGAGTGAAGTAGAGTGTTTACTCAAACCACTATAAAAGCCCCTATCTTATTTACTTTTACATTGATTGACTGATTGGATTGATTGCTTGAGGGACTTTTGATCCTAAAGGGTTTTAGCAAAATTTTAAGTACCCAATTCACCCCTCTCCTCTTGGATATTTGCCTAAGCTTTGATACTAACAAGTGGTATCAGAGCAGACTACATAAACACTTGTAGTGATCCAATGGCAAACCCACCATTCTCTTCTTAGATATTCACCGAGAGGCAATCATCTATCAGGCCACCCCTATTTGATTGAACCAACTTCTCTTAGTGGAAGTTAAGGATGAAGCAATTCATTATAGCTAATGATATGGAATCTTGTAAGGCCATTGAAAGAGGAATTACTCTTTCTACCGCAGAAATAGGTGGATGGACTAAAGAGGAGGCCACCTTAGTCCAAAATAATGCAAAGGTTATAAACTCTTTATTCTGTGGACTATCTTCATCTGAATTTGATAGGGTATCCACTTGCACTACTGCAAAAGGTATTTGGAATAAATTAGTGTCATATATGAAGGATCATCGTATGTCAAAGGAACTAGAAAGAATTTGTTGATAGGAGAATTAGAAAACTTTAAGATGAAAGAAGGGGAAAGCATATCTGAAATGTATTCTCATTTTTTAAAAATTACTAATGCTTTGAAAGGTTTGGAAAAAGAAGTCACAAATTCTGAATAGGTAATGAAGATACTGAAGGCATTACCAGAATCTTGGACCCAGAAGATTATAGCGATAGAAGAAGCAAATGATCTGAACACTCTTTTAGTGATCTCATCAGCTCACTGATGTCATACGAGCTTATCAAAAGTAAGAGAGAGGAACCAACAAAGCAAAAGAAAATTATTGCTCTCAAGGTGACTAAGGAGAGAAATAGTAAAACAACATCATAATTTGATGATGATATGGCCATGTTAGTTTGAAAGTTCAGAAGGTTCGCAAGAAGCAGTAGAGACAGCTCCTCAAGGAGACAGCCTAGACAATAGAAGAAAACAACTGAAAGAAAGAAAGATCTCCCCACATGCTATAGATGTGGAGGAATCAGACTCATCTCCTGAGTGTCTAAATAAAGAAAAAGTAAATGTGAATGACTAAGATGAAAGAAAAGAAAAGAAACGTTTTAAGAAGTCATCAAGAAACCAAACCTGAGGAATGTACATGAATAATAAAGACACATCAGGGAAAAGTCCAAGTGAGAAAGGTGACAATGAAGTTGGACACTTTATAAGAATATGTTGCATGGCCCATATGGAGAATGAAACAATAGAACAAATCTCCATCAAAGAGCAATACACAATAGAGTTGGAGATGGAGGTAAGTTTAAAAGCTATGTCTGACAATTATTGGTTCATGGACAGTGGTTGCTCAAGACATATGACTGAAGACAAGAAGATGTATAAAGAATTGAAGCCAATAAATGGAGGAATCATTGCATTTGGCAACAATGAAAAAGGCCTTATCAAAGGGATAGGTAAAATTTATGGTTTATTTTATGCATGCATAGATAATGTATTATATATAGATGGAATCAAGCACAATTTGCTAAGTATTAGTCAATTATGTGACAAGGGTCACAAAGTTGTGTTTGAACCATCTGCACGTAATGTATTCAGTATAGACAACAATCTATTGTTCATCTGAAAGAGTTATGAAAATATTTATCTAGTACAACTAGATGATATTATTGGAAAATGCTTAATTGTAGTAAAAATTGATCTATGGGTATGGCATAAAAGGATGTGACTCATCCACATGTCAAATATCAGATCCTTGTGGAAAAGGGATCTCATGATTGGTCTACCTAAACTAAATTATGACAAAAATTAAATATGCAAATCTTATCAATTGTCAAAATTGACCAAAGTGTCCTTCCATTCTAAAAATAAGGTATCTACATCTAGGCCTCTATAATTATGACATATGGATCTTTTTAAACCATTAGATGTTGTTACCTTAGAGGAAAAAGATATTTATATGTCATCATGAGAAAAGGCAAAGCATTTTCGATGTTTTATATATTTTTAAAGCTTGTTCAAAATGAGAAACAAATGTCAATTATGTCTATTTGTAGTGATGATGGTTGTGAATTTAAAAATAGAAAATTTATTGACTTTTGTGATGAAAAAGGAATTCACCATAGTTTCTAATCCCCCAGAACTCCTCAACAAAATGGAGTTATGGAAAGAAAGAATTAGACAATTCAAGAAATGGAAAGGACCATATTGAATGAGAGTAAGTTGTCTAAAAAGATTCTGGGGAGAAGCAGTAAGTACAGTTTTCCATGTACTGAATAAGGTTACCATTAGATCAATCTTATAGAAAACCCCATATGAGCTTTGGAAAGGAAGGAAACCCAATATCTCATATTTTCATTCCTTTGGATACTTATGCTATGTGCTGAATAATGAGAAGGATAATCTTGAAAAGTTTGATCCAAAATGTGATGAAGCTATCTTCCTTGGTTACTCTTCTAATAGTAGGGCATTTAGAGTATACATTAATAAAACACAAGTTGTAGAAGAGTCTATACATGTTAAATTTGATGAATCAAATGTAACCCCAAGAAAGGAGTGTTGGTCCCTATCTAGTGGTAGCTCAAGAGGGGGTTGAATTAACCTTTCAAAAATTTTGGCCAATGACTTGAGAGATATACTTAAAATTAAAGAGAGAATAGCTTGCAGCACATCCACATGGTATTTTTATAATGGTTCGGCCCTTCCTCCACTTTTCTGAGATAGTCTCCTTTACTAAACTCAAGTTCCTCTAACACACTTATTGGTTTTTACAAGTTCACCAACAACTTACTAGTTTTCTAAACTAACTAGAAACTTTTACATGTTGGTTTCCAATCTCATCAACTAACTTATACACATTGGTTTCCAAGCTTACAAACTAAATTACTGGTTTTTCAAAGCTAACCAGAAACTTTTATACACTGTCGGTTTCACAATGCATACCAACTAACTCACTAGTTTTTCACAGTGAAATGTACCAAATAATGCCTCTTACTTAGGTAGACATATATGAAAATTAAAACTCTATTAACTAAATAAAATATGCAATGAGATCAAATTCAAACTCCTTTTGAAGTTGATGCAAATCTGGTTTTAAAGGCTCTAGATACTTTGAATGTGTCATAGTAGCTAGAGTTATGAGATCGTGAATGCTCTTCTTGATTCCAAGTAATTTTCAATGTATTGCTGATTATGATTAAGTGTCATCTTAATCATCTTTATATAGAATTTGAAAAGCTTTCATCATTGCAACCTGTGACATTATTTTCAAATTAGTTAGGCAGGGTTGGTAATAACTTTTGCATATTGTCGAAGTTTATAAATTCTAAGTAGAGTACCCAAAACTTCTATCTTTCAATTTATATATTACTTCTGAAGTGATTCTTCAAAATTTCTGTGATAAGTATTCTTTTGGCATTATCATCTTAAGAATTTCTATGCAATGACTTATCCTTCAATGGTCATATTTTGAGTTTCTAAAGAACTTCTAAGCAGTTTTTGATTTACCGGTGAAGCTTAGACTTTACTTCTATATATGTTCATTAACTCATGCCTTCTAAAAGAACTTTAAGAATGCTTTTGATTTTCTTTTGAGTTGTTTCTATGAAGCGTGTTAACGTTTTTGCATTACTTCTATGTAACATATCAATGTTCTGTGTTGCTTCTGTGTAGCATGACATTGCTTCTATGTTGCTTCTGACATTCCAAGATTTCTTCTGTTGTAGTTCTATGTAGCCGAGGTGTCTTTTGGGTTGATTTTGTTTAGCGTATTATCATTTTAGGTTGCTTCTATTGTTTTTATAAAGAACTACTAAGTACAATTTTTTTTTGTTTTACTTCAGACTTGCTTCTATACTTCTGAGAAAACTTATATTTTTCTTCTGATGTTTGATATTGCTACATTTTGATTTTGAGGAAGTTTTGATCTGCTTCTAGCATGGTTTTGAGTTGCATCTGGTAACTTCTAAGTGCTTCTGAATTCCATATGATGTTTCTGATGTCATTCTGAAATACTTCTGCGTAACTTCTGATTAATTTCTAATTTGATTATTGATTTCTTCTCAACTTCTAACTTTCATGCCAAGCCTCTAATTTACATATTAGAGATTTTGGACTTCCTTTTATATTTGAATATTCCTTTTTATATTTCTTTAAAAGGGTTAATGTAATAATTTTACAATTAATACCTTTTATTTCTTGTAGTTACCTTTTTAATCTATTTTGATATTTAGTGCTGCAATATTTGGAAAGTAATTTCTTAGTATCTTAATTCTTCACTCATTTGTTTGTTAATCATCAAAACTAAGTTGTTTAGTCTCATTCATCATCAAAATCAAGCTTCGTAAAGGGTTTGGACTTAACAAGGAGTGTGATAGTGATGCAAATGAAGCTAAAGCTCATTTGAAGAAGCTCAAATTGAAAGACAAAGAAAATGCCACAAAATGTGAAGATACATAAAATTTAGACAATGAGAAGGAGGTAAGTATAGGTAATGTTCCCTATCAACCTCCCACTAATTAGAGATTTATTATGTCCATCCTAGAAAATAAATTATAGGTGATGTTTATGATGGTGTTAAAATAAGAAGGTACAAGTAAAACATTTGTGGTCATTATGCCTTCATTTCTATAATTGAGTCCACTTGCATTGATCAAGCCTTAAATGGTAAAAATGGATCATTGCTATGTAAGAAGAGCTTAACCAGTTTGAAAGGAACAAAGTATGGGAATTAGTTTCAAAACCAAAGAATGTTGATGTAATTGGAACTAAATGGGTATTCATAAACAAATTGGATGAAAGTGGATTTGTTGTAAGAAACAAGGCATTACTAGTTGAAAGGGGGTATTCCCAAGAAAAAGAAATTTAGTTTGAAGAATCATATGCCTCTGTAACAAGATAAGAAGCCATTAGAAAGCTACTTGCTTTTGTATCCTATAAGAATTTCAAATTATTTCAATTGAATGTAAAGTGTGTATTTCTAAATGTATATATAAGTGAGGAAGTCTATGTAAAGCAACTCCCTGGTTTTGAAAGTAATGATCAACCTGATCATGTATATAAGTTCACCAAAGCATTATATGGTTTGAGACAAGCTCCAAGAGCGTGGTATGAAAGGTTGAGCAAATTCTTAAGTGATCATCAATTCAAAAGATGAAAAGTTGATAATACCTTGTTCATCAAAAATACTAGTAGGATATCTTGAGAGTTCAGATTTATATAGATAAAATTATATTCAGTGCTACTAATGAGAATCTCTGCCAAGATTTCTCAAAGGTCATGCAGGCTGAATTCAAAATGAGCAAAATGGGAGAACTGAACTATTTTCTTAGATTGCAAATCAAGCAAAGAGATGATGGAAACTACATTTGCCAATCCAAATATACTAGTGAAATGCTAAAGAAGTTCAAAATAGACTAATGAGGACATCAACAAAGCTGGATAAGGACGAAAAGGGTAAACTTGTAGATCAAAAACTATTTTGAAGTATGATTGGATCTCTTCTTTACCTTACTATATCTAGACTAGATATTCTATTCATTGTATGGTTATATGCTAGATTTCAATCCAATCCTAGAGAGTCTCATCTTATTACAGTGAAACAAATTTTTAAGTATTTGGTTGACACACTAAATTTAGGACTCTATTATCCCAAGGGAACAGATTTTGAATTAATTGTATATTCAGACATTGACTTTAGGGGATACAAAATTGATAGAAGAAGTACTAGTGAAACCTGTCAATTTCTAAGAAATAGTCTGGTATCATGGTTCTTTAGGAAATAAACTAGAGTTACTCTCTCTACAGCAGAAGCCAAATATATAATGGTTGGAAGTTGTTTCACTCAACTACTTTCGATGAAACAACAACTTCTAGATTATGGACTAAATTTTAGAGACATACGCATTAAGTGTGATAATACTAGTGCCATATGCTTGACAAAGAACCCTATTTTACATTTGAGAATCAAAGAATATAGAAATTAGGTGCCTACACATGCTCAACTTGCTGATATTTTTAGAATATAGAAATTAGGTGCCCACATGATAGATGCTTAGAATATGTGCCTACACATGCTCAACTTGCTGATATTTTTAGTAAGCCACTGCCTTTAGAAACTTTCTACAACATTAGAAGAGAATTAGGCATGACTAATGTGCACACATGAGAATAAAATCTTTAACGTTTTTATGCCTGAACTTGCACCATTTTTTATTTAGTTTAATTGAGGCTCGACTTGATCTCAGATGAAGTAAGCTACATCTACACATTATTCGATTCCCACTTCATCTAGATCATGGTTTTCAAGGTCAAGTACACCTCATTTTCTTGCCAAAATTAATTTACACCTATTCATATCACATCAACATCTATTTACAGCATGAATTATTCCTTCTTTCTTGAAATATCATGTTAACTACGTATTTTAACCCATGACTAGCAATCCTTCTATGCACCATAACATTGAAGCAACTTAAGGAAGGAAACTTAGGAAGAAAATATAAAAGGAATACCAATGAGTGGTGGAAATTGAAGAACCAAAGGATGTTCCTTCACTTTTCTTAGTGGGATGATATTACTTCTATTCGTGACAATATTCCAATTCACCTATCCAGTCAAAAGTATTTCTCTTCAAGATGAGGCTCTTAAGAAGATGATTTATATCTCAGCCACTTTGCCCTTCGTTCCAACTTCATCAACGATTGGGGCTCTTGAAGATATGGGAAAGGAGGGTCCATGCGCCTCATTTCATCTCCTTCCCCTCTTCTATTCCTTGAAAATTTGTATCGCTCACTGTGATACAAAGTTTTCTACCCCACCTCCCCTTGTCTGCGATCTTAGACATAACCTCTCCTACACTTAAAATGTAAGATGAGTTATTTTTATCTATGTTTGTAGCTTTGTTTGTACTGAAATAAAATAAAATGGTTTCATTATTTTTAAGCTACTTCTTTTTGTGTGTATTCTGCAAATACTACTTTTCTTTTTCATTATGAAGTAAAGGGGGAAAAAGAATCTTCAAAAGTCACTCAAGGGGAACACAAAAATGCCAAAAAAGCATAACTTTGAATTAATTAGAGGGAGAATACATATAAAACTAGTCAAGGAAAATAATACATAACGGCAATTTGAGGAATGATTAGACTTAGTAAAATATTTTTATTTGATTGCATATATTTAGGGAGAGATTATTTTTTATGAGATAATTTTTAATCAAGTTTTGTGATCATCAAAAAGGGAGAGAATGTTAGCCTAAATGAATGGTTTCAATGATAAACAAAACCTAATTAAATATTATGTATTAATGGTTATTGCTAAGTATTTAGCATGCAGAATCAAGTTATAGGTCTCACGGACAAAAGAACATTGAGAAGATATTTCAAGGCATCCATATGCCTAACTGAAAAGACAAATATCTTGGGCGAGTGCACAAGCAAAAGATAAAGTACCACTACAGTAAAAGCTACAATGAAAAAGAATCAACCATCACCATTTGGCTATCAAAGTGAAGCTTATCTCTGATGAATACAAAGCAAGAAGCATACAACAGACGTCATCTATCATAAGTGAGCAACAGTCGAATAGCTCACCAAGCTAATGATCATCTATTAAAAACAGATAAATAAGGAGTAGTGGAGTTCATCTGGGCTTATAAAATTCATCTATTACCTACAATAGACAAATCAACAGATGAACTACTGAAAGGATAATTCATCTGCACTTCTATAATTTGTTTGTTACTTACAACAGACAATCCAACAGATGAAGTGTTGAAAAGATAATTTGTTTACACCTCTACAATTATTCTATTTCTTACAATAGACAATCCAATAGAAAATTGCTAGAAAGAGGATTTGTCTATGTCTCCATGATTCGTCTATTACTTGTAATGGACAAACCAACATGTGAAGTACTGGAAAGAAAATTCATTAGCGCTAACTGAATTCATCTCCTAATTACCATGGACAGACTGGAAGATGAAGGGACTTTGTCTGATGCATAAGTGACAAATACGTTATCTGTCATAAGCGAAGATGAGCAATGGACAACCTGAATTATTGGTCTTTGTCCAACATTAATAAGGTTTTTCCATATTGATGAAAGAATTAGTATTTGTAGCAACTTTTTGACTAATACTTATTAAGAATTAGGAAATTATCCTATCCAAGGTCAGCGCTGCAGGCATTCCAACAAACAAGGATTAAGTAGAAAACAAAGAATTCAAATGTGTTAATTAGAACAGTCTTCTATCATTAATGGAGTTCTCTTACCACCAACGGCCAAAATTCAAAGTAGTTAAAAATGCAACATCATTGGATCAAGAAGACAAGCAGAACAATCAAGAAAAATATTCAATCCCTTCTTGAGAGAATTTATTGAACTAAATCAAAACCTTTTGCATTTTTCAAGAGCAGTGAGCCTTTCATTAAAACCTTTCTCAACTTTCTTTGAAGGCTCTTAACCACCTTTTGGGAAGATCTTTTACTTTTGCATTTACTCTTTAGAAATCTTCCACTGTGCTTATTAAGAAATATCTATATTTATGCTTTAAATTTTGATATTCATTCATTGTAATTCCCTTGAGCTAGTGGCTTATACTAAACTCAAGAAGAGCTATAATTGTCTGAGTGCAGACAAGAGCTATTTATCTATGCCCCCTAGAGCTGGAATCTAGAAGAGTGTTTGGAGCATTGTGACTACACCCCCTAGAGTTGGAATCTAGAAGAGCGTTTACGCCCCCTAGAGCTAGAATCTAAAAGAGTGCAAGGTTCACTAATTGTATTTCTATTATTGGAGATGGTGAAACCCAAGACACTAAGAGAAGAGTTCTCTAAGAAGAGTGGAGTAGAGTTTTTACTCGAACCACTATAAAAGTCCCTCTGTCTTATTTACATATGCACTGATTAAGTGATTGAATTCATGACTAGAGGGATATTTGATCCTAAAGGGGTTTAGCAAAATTTTAAGTACCCAATTCACGCCTCCCTTCTTAGGTATTTGCCTAAGCTTTTAGAAGATCACTTGAAAGTACTATCCCTTCATATTATATCTCCAAAGAATCAAGAATCACTTAATTCCGTGTTTGTATGAGAAAGATATGACCAGAACACTGAAACTCCTCTAGAACTACTTCATCTAAAAAATTAATCCTGATGGGAGAAGTGATTTGGGACTCCCAATTTCATATGCAATTCCACCACTTCAATGTCCAAAAGATAACTTCAGATGATGCAAAAATGTTAAACATTATGAAAACTAGTTTTAGATAATGCCAAAAATAACTTGGGATGAAAAGGAGTTTGTAAATTGAATTTCATATGTTTTGAAGTGTTTGAGACATTGGATGCCACAACTTTTAGAATTTATGCTATTTGAGTTGGTTTTAGAAGCTGATTTCTATGCTTAATTATGTCCCAAATTTTCTAAAGATGATGTGCAGCAACTAATCATTTGGAAGTTGAAAATTGTGAAGCAAATAGAAGTGTTAAAGCAACCAACTTGAGAGTCAAAGACTTGTGCAAGTTGGTGTATATTTAGAAGCTGAGTTATGTGCATAAGTTGTATTGCAAATTTGAAACCCAAGACATGCAATAACTCAGATATTTTTAGAACTCCTATTTTTATGCATTGGAAGCAACATAAAGCTAGCTTTTTGTGTGGAAAGACTGAGTTATTCTTAGAAGAGAATCTTTATGCATAGAGATATTGCAGTTCATGGAGAAGTTCTACTAAAACCTTTTTGTTTGGGTTATTTAAAGGGATGTCTAGGACATAGTGGGACACTAAGAGAAAGAGAGAGATCAACATAGAGTTGTGTTAATTTGATACAAAAGGAGAAAGAGAGATTCCAAGTTCTACAATATGCTTATTTTCAAGAGTGTTCTTTCTATTTTCATAATCAACTAATTTTCTTTTTATGGGGCAAAGATGTATCCATCCTTGTTATTCTTTGTTAAATATAGTTTGTTAGTTGATTGATTCAGTTTTATCTTATTTCATTCGCTGTGTTTATTGCAAACATTTGATTGATTGAATTACCTATTCACCAATTCTATGAATTAAACTAATTATCTTCAAGCATGGTTATGGTCCACACATTATGCTAAACCATATACCAGCTCTCTTGAATGAATAGATAGATGGTTATGGTACACTCCTTATGCTAAATGATTATATTTAGTTTATTAAAGTTCTTCTAATCTTAATGGATTATCACATCAATTACACTATACACCATAGGTAATTGGAAGGAGTAAAAATACTTGATTTAGACCCGCTCACCTAATGGTAATAATCATATATTAGAAAGAATGGACCAAGATGCTGAATTGACACCAACATCTCAACAACTTAATATATCATTATGCGGTAAAATTACATCCCTAAGCTCTTGAAATCTAAGAATCTCATTTTTATTATTTGTTGTCACTACATTTGCTGTCTTAGACCATGATTTCCTTAGACACCACTTCATCTTTGTTAAATTGAAATAGTCTTAAATACAACAACTATATTTGGTTGAATCAGTTTGAATAATTCTCAGTGGGATTGACACTTGCATTGCACACTATAATGCCATACACACGTGCACTAGTGATGAATTATAATTCGACCAACGGGAAAGCTAAGAACAAAGGCTAAAATTTCATATTGAATAGATTTTCAAAATCTGTCTCCATCAATAAAAGAATTCACCTAAAAGTAACGCCTTTTGTAATCTTTAGTTTTTTTATGCAGCCTTCAATCTATGAAATAGAAACAAACTCTATTAAGTTTAATATTTGTCAATTGCACATTTTTGACTGAAAAGCATGCATGTAGCATGAGATTGACATTGCACACACATTTACAGTTCATAAAAGGATTGATAGAGCATTGGTTTCATGAGATTACATGGCAAGTATCTTGAATAATTTATGAGTTATGTGCACATAATGTAATCCATCTATCATGTTATTGATTGGTTGAGAATGATTTTCCTACTAATTCATGAGTTAGATTGTTATTTTGCTCGAGGGTGATCAAAAGTTAATTTTGGGGGCATTTGATAAGCCCATAATATATTATGTTTTGATACCTAAATTCACATGTTTTGAATCCTCTTTTGTTGTGCTTTTAGTGGTTTATAGTCACATTTGAGTAAATATTGCACTTAACAGAGTTTCTCTCTATTTCTAATTTCAAAGTCTATAAAAAGAAGGTGAAGATTACAAAAGGTGTCACTTTTAGGCAAACGATGATATCGATGTAGTCAGATTTGAAAAATGTGTTCAACATGAAAAGTTTACCCATTGTTCTTAGATTTTCAGCTCATTAAGAATTACATGATTCTAAGTTTGGATAAGAAAGTTATCGCTAAGAAACTATAACTATCTCCTATAGCTATAACTCCATCCGAAATAATAACTTTGGACATTCTCAAAAAGCGTCACTTTAAGGTGATTCGTGCCACCTATGGACGCTGATTTAGAAATTGTGATCAAGATAAATGTACTGTCCCTTCAAATTATCTATCCAAAGAATCAAGAATCACTTTATTTTGAATTCATACAAGAAAGTTATGAACAAAATACTAAAACTACTCAAGAGCTACTTCATCTAAAAAATAACTCTAGACACGCAAAGTGATTTGGGATGCCCAATTTCAGACAAAAATCTGCCACTTAAGATGATGAAAAAATGTTAGGCATTGTAAAACCTAATTTTAGATAATATCAAAAATAAATTGGAATGAAACAAAGTTGTAAATGGAATTTCATATGTTTTGAAGTGTTTAAGACATTGGAGGCCACAACTTTTAGAATTTGCTCTATTTGAGTTATTTTTAGAAGCTAATTTCTATGCTCATGTACATCCCAAAATTTTTGAAGAAGATGTGCAACAACTAATTGTTTGGAAGTTGTAAAATTGTGAACTGAGCAGAAGTGCAAAAGGGGCCAACTTGAGAATCTAAGAATTGCGCAGGTTGGGGTATATTTAGAAGTTGATTTATGTGCATAAGTTGTGTTGCAAATTTGGAACCAAATACGTGCAACAATTTAGTTGTTTTTAGAACTCCTATTTTTATTCATTGGAAGCAGCATAAGGCAATCTTTTTGTATGGAAAGATGGAGTTATTCTTAGAAGATGATCTATGTGTAGAGATATTACAGTTTGTGGATAAGTTCTACTAAAATCTTGCTACTTGGGTTTTTTAAAGGGACGTCTGGAACATAGTGGGATAGAGAGATAGAGATTGGCACAGAGTTATATATGTGAGAAACAAAGGGAGAAAGAGAGATTCTAAGTTCTACAATATGCTTATTATCAAGAGTGTTCCTTTTGTTTTCATAACAAATAATTTTCTTTTTCTGAAGCAAAAATGTAGACCTCCTTATTATTCTTTGTTAAATAGGGATTATTGGTTGATTAATTCAATTTCATCTTATTTCATTCACTATATTTATTGCAAATATTTGATTGATTGAAGTACCAAATCATTAATTCTTTGAATTAAATTGATTATTTTAGAATATGGTTATGGTCCACACCTTATGCTGAAGATATACTAGCTCTCTTGAATGAATGGATAGATGGTTATGGTATAGTCTTTATGCTAAATGATTATATTTGGTTCATTAAAATTCTTTTGATCTTAATGGATTTTCACATCAATTACACTACACACCATAGGTAATTGGAAGGTGTGAAAATACTTGATTTAGACCTGCTCAACTAGCAGTAATAATCATTTATTTGAAAGAACAAACCCAAGATGCTGAATTGACACCAATATCTCAACAACATAGTATATCATTGAGTAGTAACATTAGATCTCCAAAAGCTTGAAATCTGAGAATCTCATTTTTATTACTTGTCGTCACTACATCTACTACTTTAGACCATAATTTCCTTAGACACCACTGATGGTTCAAATTATAATAACTCGCAAGTGCACGGTTGTATAGCAATACAATATGCATGAGCAAGGTTCAATCCCATGGAGAACAACAAACTAATTTAATTAAATTAAGTTATTAACTAAAACTAACTTTGAAAAGATGGATTGTTGGTTTGAACTAATAAGAATAATAAGCTAAAGAGATAATCAGAAATCTAGAACTATAGAATGATATAGGATAAATCTCAAATGGCAAAAGTCTAGGATTCAGATTGCACCACTTAATGACACCTCTTGCTATTTGGATATTGGATTCAATGCTTGCTTGGGTTTTTTCTTTCTATGATATGATTATTACCATTTGGTGTGTGAATATAAATTAAGGGCTTTCACTCTGTTCGATTACCTATGGTGTGTAGTATAATTGAGGCGAAAACTCATTACAATCAAGAACTATGAACCAAGTAGAATGGTTATGCGTTAGGTGTACGCCTTAACCTTCTACTTTTCTCATTCAAAGAAGCTCATGGTTGTGCGTTAGGTGTGCGCCTTAACCATGTATAGACAATCAATAAGATTTATGAAACTAGCGATCAAGCAATCACAAAAATCAAAACATTGAAATAAAACCCATGAATGAAAACACAGACTTGCATTAAATAATCAATAATCCAAATAACAAAGTTCATCAAAAAAGGCTACATCTTCACCCTAGAAAGAAGGAATTAGTTCATGAAGAAAATAAAAGATACTCCCTTCATGAATAACATCATATTGTAATTAGCCTTCTTGAATCCCTTTGCTCTCTTGAATCTCCTTCTTTTCTCCCCCCAAAAGTCCTCTAAGTCTCTTCCAAGAAAAACCCTAGACTCCTCCCTCAAGGACTCCCAAAAACTACCAAAAATAGGCCCCAAAATGTAACTTTTCTACAAGTTAAAATAATATTAAAAATTAACATTCAGCAGTTTGTTCAGCCATAGACGCCAACGGCACCAACACTTTGGTCATTCCATCCCTTGCTGCTTTAGCTCCACTCCTTTGCTGCTTCGTTTGCCTTCTGTCATTGCTTTGTTGCTCCATATTTGCTTGCTTTCTGTCATTGTATCCACTCTTCTAATAAGCTAGACACACAATGAAAATATGTGAAATTGACATCAAACTACTTAAAAATTGCATGGAATTAAGCTTGAAAATACAAAATATAAGTAACTGAAATTCACTCATCAAATACCCCCGAACTTAAATCCTTCCTTGTCCTCAAGCAAAATTAGCAACCAAACTAGTGAAACAATTACAATAACCTCTCTCTCAAGTAATCAAATACATGCCAGACAAATTAAACATGTGTACATAATTTAAAATTTAGTCAAAAACACTTACAACATAATTACATGAAACTCATACTTCATCAATCCTATCATGAAGTGAAAATTGTGGATGTGTATGCTATGTCTCTCTTTTTCTTAATGCATACTTGTCAACTTATAATATTTGAACTAATGATTCTAATGATTTTCATAAGACAAATCATAAGCTTGCTTTTCTTAATTCTTCTCCACTAATGTAGACAACTCTTATTTACTTTGATCAATAGGTCTTCGCTAAGCTTGTAATGAGGCCTTTGGATTGGCTAGCAAAGAAAGCAAACAAAGAACAACAAAATAAGAGACATAATAAACTTGCATAAGATTGTTCACTCTCTTAACTTTTGTTTGGATTTTCTCTATTTTTCCTTAATTTTGGGCTATATTACTATCACACTACCAAACTTGTTTTCTTTTTAATTCCTAGGATGTAATCCTCCCATTCAAAATATAATTCTTCACTTCACTTGTTTTTCTTTTGTCCCTTATTTTCTTTTTCTATCATAGCATGCTCAACTTTTCAAACCCCCAAACGTATCTTCTTTTGCTTCATTCTTACCAATAAATAACAATATGCATAAAATATGTCTCTTAATAGGTACACATGGTTTTTTAGGTTAAATCGGTTTGGATAATGAGGTTAAACAAGAAAATTTGAATAGTGGTTTTTAACATGCCTTGCACATGCCATTCTTTCATAAAGCTCAATGGGGATACTAGTAACATGATTATACTAGGTTAGCTTCAAAGGCTTAAACTGATCAAAGAATGCCTAAATCACTTCCAAGTAAATATGTTGTCTAGGATTTTGCCTTGAGGGATACTCAAACAAGTTTTAACATGCTTGTTGTAATCAAAATAAGTCAATGAGTTCACATTGTTGTTAGCTCATGTGCATACACTTTGCATGATCATGACATCATGTACATGAAAATTTCCATAGTCATGAAAAAGGAAGAATTTAGTACAAGAAACAGTAGATCACATGAAATGCCTATCTTTCTTCCTAAATTATATGATAATCAAAACTCAGCATGCTAGTGATTAATAAGAGAGAAATATCATAATTACTTTCAACACATTGGCACCGAATTGCTCTTGGAAGCAAAACCTGATAGTCATAATGTAAATCTCATAACAACTGAGTCACAACCTCAACTACTGAAATGGACCCAGACTCAAACTCAAACAAAACACTCCAAACAAAGCACTCTAGACAAAATGGAATACCTAACAAAACACACAACTACTCCCCCACACTTAAACTAAACATTATCCTCAATGTGAAAAATCAAACAAGAGAACCAAGGACTTCCTTGAAACATGTCAAACTACTCATCAGAGGAGACATTTGACTCATCATTATCAGCTGGTGGATAGAATGGTTGAAAAATCAGAGGAGTGGGAAAGACAACCGAGCTTGCAACCTAAAAAAAATTACAGTTCTAAAACATAGACTGCATTGCCATAGCATGATCTATCAGAAAGTTAATCTGCATTATTGTCTAATGCTACCAGTGCTCATTAGAACCACACATGTCTAAAATCTAGTCTTGTAGACCAGCTAGTGCGGGTGTACTATGGGACACTCGTGATCCTCTTTGATGGGAAGAGCTTGGGGCAGTGGATGATGGCCCCAATCTTTGGCTTGAACCACTAGTCCGTTCCAATTATTCCATGATTGCATCATCTATAAGAGGGAGAGGTGGCTAGATTTCCTCTTGTGATTTAACACAAACACCAGCCATGAGGCATAGTTGACAAATTAGGGAAGGATGGCCAAGGCTACTTGTTAACCTTCCAGTTAGAAAAGAAGTAATGGAACGCTCTACCACCCTCCCCACATCAACAGACAACTGTGTCATGATAGCAAAATTTAGTAGAGCTCTTTCTTTGGTAACATCCAAAACATGGTTTGACAACATCAATTTAGCAAAAATAAAATAATGCCATGCTCGTGGGAATGCTCTCAACTAACGTTATGGAAAGCTAATTACTTTTTCATGTTGCATCTCACATCTGCTACCCGTCCTAGCCAAATGAGCGATGACTGCATCAAAATCAGGGCCTTGCTCAAGCCATGCAGTATATTCATCTACTTCAATATCTTCCAACTCGAAACAATAGTTCATTGAAGACCTATCAAATGAAACTAGCTTCCTTCTCATAAGAATTTTCCTCTCATTGAAATTCACCACATATTTCACTCTAGCATTAGTGTAGAATTCCCTCACCAAAGAAATCATAGCTGGCTCAGGTTGAATCACAAATCTCTGCACTGCCGTTGGGTGATGTTGTTTTGGATGTCATAACAAGTTATTTCAATGCCTCTCTTGCGTATCCCTTCACAATTTACAATGGTGGTGATGTATAGTTGTTCCTCATTGTCATTGAAAAATGTGGGCACAAACTCCGCTCTCCATTTCTTAGATGGTTCGAAAGGTGTAGGTCTTCGTGGAGGCATATTGACAAACCATGAAAATAAAGACACTTGAAGCTTAATATGATAAGTAGTCAAAGATTAGCAAATCCCAAATCTCATCAAAGCACTTCACAACATACTAGAACCATACAGACAATTAAGCATACTCAAGTAAGCTTCCTCTCAATGCAGCTTCCTCTCAATGCAATTTTCTCCTTAGGCATTACAGCAAACATCTAGCAAGCATCTCATTCAACATGATTTCAATACATCTTTCAAACATGACAACACTCTCATAAACAAATATCAAGCATTAGACATGAAAATTCAATCAATTTGGAAGCCAAACATTCCATTAAACACTAGGAGCACAATTGAAAATTAACCCCACAAGCCATATTCATAGATTGAAAACTAAGCATATGCATAGTTTAAAGTAAACCTTCATGTATCATGTTTAAAGTAAACCTTCATATATCATACTCCAAACACTTTCAAGATATGGACAATTCACTTCACACTCCCACAAAATTCACACTACTCTAAGCATTTATATAAATCCACATACATCATAGCACAATTTCCACCTTGAAAATCTACATAACATCATCTGAAACAATTCATTAAACACCTAACATGCAATTTGAAAAACCAATCTTGCCACCACAAAATTCCATCTTCTTTTCTTGAAAATCACAATAAAAGATTAAGAAAGGATCA
>JAYJMB010030443.1:0-36533 GCA_036873735.1 Pouteria campechiana | reverse complement strand
TATATATATATAAACCAAACTATTCATTTTTTAAGGGAAATACTTCAACCATGACTGGAAGTGTACTTTGGTGATTATATGAAATCTGAGCTGAATATTAATTTTATTAATATTCTTTTAGCTAAAAATATAAAAATTATCTTAATTGAGTATTCACGTGTGATATAAAAATTAAATAATTTAAGAGTATAAGAGTAAATATCAACCCATTAAAATTATTTCATTGTTAAATAGATTGAAATATTTTTAATTAAGCATCCAAGCCTTCTTAAATATTCATCCACCTAAAATAATAAATGTAACAAATTTTATAATATTTCAATATTTAAGTAAATAGATTTTAGTCAATTTCAAATTTTTTACATATTTTTTTATTTTTTAATATTCCACAAAGGCAGGAAACAATAGAGTTCTTCAGGTCCTGTTACGTTGTCAACGGAGGAATCAACAAAGGACATCATCTCAACTATCGTTTCATGCATATTTAAAAAAAGGTTTTTCAAAGGTTTCTCTCTTAGTAGTCAAGATCTCTTTAGAGTTTAGAAATATAAGTTACATTTAAGAGAAAAGCGAATCCTTTTGGAATTCTTTAAGCTACAAACACTGAATTCAAAAGAGAATTAAAAAGCCTCTTAGTGCATTCGTTATATGTTACCTCAACTCTTAACAAGCTTTAAGCTATATTAAATTCAATTTAAGAGGAGTCTAAAGTATCTTGCTATCATTTTTACATTTAAGCTTCATTTTGCATATATTTTAACCTACTAAGAGACATTACCTTATATATCTTTATTTCTATTTTGGTTTTTAAGACTTCTATTAGTAAGAAAATGCTATCCTTGTATCACAATTATATTGTAAGAGTTACCTAATAAGCTTGGTAAAACCAAGTGTCATTATTAAGAGTTGCCTAGTAAACTCTATAAAATTAGGTGATATTTTTAAGAGTTCTTTATGATCTGGAAGAAATGAGAGATGTGTGATTTTATAGTGGATAGTGGAATCCAAAATTGGCATACCTTGAAGAGTATTGTAGCCACTGTACTTTTTTATATGCTTATTATTGTGTGTGATTGTATACTTCCACTGCTATTTTTTTTCTTATTTTTCATTTAGTTTTGTAATCTTACTTGGTTTTGTGCTTTGTCATATACCCTAGTTTGGAACCAGCCATCTATATAAATATTTATGATAATTATTATTTATAAATAAATATAATTTATAAATTAAAATATAAATTGTAATTAATTATCTACGATCAAATTTATAGAAATTCATGGTTAAAAATTTATCCCTTTTCCCAGATTTTCCTAGCTAGGAAATCAATGATGCTGGTTAATTTGTTTGTATTAGAAATTATATGAGAAACGAAAATAACGAACTATCTTAATTTTATCTTCGATGACTATGGAACCCATATGCAAAAATGGGAAATTTTCTTTTAATTTATATCGGATCATAAATGTACGTCTGAGTCAGCATAGAAGAGAGAGATGAAGATAAATTTAGAAATCCGTATATTTTGTTATTTTATAAAAAAATTGTTTGACGTAAATATTAAGCCTTTTTTTTTTTTCGCAATAGTTACATCCGCCGATCATTTCAAGCAAATCCAACATCCAAACTCTTCCAAATATAACTCTTATTTTATTTTAAAATTTAATGAAATTAGAAATGTACGTTGGCTTCAGCAATATTTTTTTTAAAAAAAGAAATCATAATCCCTTCTGAAATGATTTCTTTGATGTAGTACACTTGTTTTTATATTTTTGACAAAATAAGTAGAAAATAATTAAATCATAGTTAAAATCTTTAGAATGGTTGAATTAAATTAAAATAATTCAGTAGTCGATGTGCACAATTTATTTAGTGGTAAACAGATTAGAGGCCAAACAGCGGTTCCCACCGAAACAAAATTTCACGGGGTTTGAACGCATTAGAAGCGTTTTAAGATTTTCGGTAACGAAATCAAGTCCCTTCATATTCTTTTTTCTCTTCGTATATAATATATTCAAAAAAATATTTGTAATAATACTCACTATTTTTGAATATTGAACTGAGTAAGTCTCTAAAATTACTATTTTCTAATGATGTCGATCACGTAAGTATTAAATTATTTAAATTAATTTAATTTTAATCAAATAAAATATTTTCAGTCATATTAACCACTTTGATCAGCACTATAAAGTATAAAATTTTAAAATAACTTAATTTTTAAATCTTCCACTCATATCAAGTCTTTGCAATATATTTGATATTAAAGTTAATAATTTATCCATTATATATCTAATCAAATCCATTAATATGACTTAAAGCTTTATATTTAATTCAAATTGAATAATTTAACGTAGCGTAATAATTGTATGAGCTACAATTTAAGTAAATTGTGATTTTAGAGCCTTATTCTGAGGAATTAATTTATACATAATATCTTATATATAATCATAAAAAAATTTTGAATGGGTTTGATTTTTTTTTTTCACAGCATACATGAGGTTTCCAAAAAATTCTTGTTTTTTTTTTCTTTTTTCTTTTTTCTTTTCTCTTTTAACACATTAGCCACAATGCGAATCACCTGCAAAGCCTAACGCAGGGTCATCCAGCGAAACGCGTGCCACGTGAAGTCAGATTTCCAAAATAAATTTAATCCGATCCCTTATTTTTTAATTTAACAACAAATACATAGAAAAAATAGTATTCAATAAATAGACTAAGTCATTAAAATGCTAATTTTTTTTTATAGTTTTACTTAAATAATAAAAATATATAACAGATTAGATTATATCTATTTGGTATTAGTGTCCCACCCTGAAAACACAGCATGGTGAATTTCATGGATTAAAACGGGCAGAAAGGAGGATATCTGACATTTACGCCCTTAAATTGGAGGGCGAAATCAAATCTACCTTGATTATTGTAAGTGGTATACCGAGCAATATAATTATATAATTTTATTATCTAATTTAAATTATATAGAGAAAATAGTCATAATTAATAATATATTCAAATAGAAATATAATTATTATACTTAAGCAGAAAAAATAAATATTATATTAAAATCTTTATATTAACATAATTTGAACTCTTAAGAATCGAAGTATTGCTATTTTTATCAAATATATTTTAAAATGATATCCTAAGACTATTAAACAGTTAGATTGAATTAAAAATAATAAATAGTTGAGAATATCTTATTTCAATCAAGTAATTTAATTACAGCTAGCCATTCCTTGATCTGATAATAACATAATTTCTAGTATAATATAAAGCATAAAATAGGTCTCTCATATCATTATAAATTACATTTAATAGAACGGTAATAATTAAATACTTAAGAGTGTCGAATTATATTAAAATAAAGATTTTAATTCAACATTCTCTTAAAAATTGGGAATGGCTTTACTGAGAACCAGATACCACTCTTTGTTGAATCCAAATCGGGAAAGGGGTCATTGTTGTATTTTGGGTTCATCCAAATCAGATCGGCCACACCCAACATGACAGCACTTAATTGCCTAATATCTGCTTCATGTGCAATTCGATCGCTGAGGATTGTGCCAGTACAACAAACCTCTGCATCCATCCAGGTTGAAGATGGGCTTCTCTCAGAAACGCTGCATTCTATATCACTGGACTGTCTTTGAACGACAGCAATGAAGAAATATCATTCAAATCTGGATGGATTAGAGGAACAGAGCTGTCCACCACTCAACAATGACACATCACGTCAAATAATAGAATTCAGATAAAAAATTCCGATGCATTTCATTCATAGGCATCGCCTTTTGTACATTGTAAAAAGCATTATACAAAAGATTTGTTTCCCTAATCTTACAGAAGATATCAATCACAAATAAACCTTAAAATCCCTGGCATCACTGCAAAATCCTAGATCTTCAAGTCGGTAGCCAATCACCCATTTCTTTGAGGAGTTTTCTTCGATCCAGTAGCACCTTCCACATCTTTCAGCTGGTAATAGTGAAGGGCAAATTACACCAATCACTCAGCTTTCAATTCTATAACCTTGCGTATGTATTCCGTCCTAGTTTGGAAAAGCAAATGGTAAATAACCCATCGAGGGGGCTCCTGCATCAGAACAGAACCAGGATGTAGATGAACGGTTTGTGGATTTTTGACTGTTCAATAGGAACAATCCCTTTTCATTCTGGCAGAATATGGCCTTCTTTATAGATTGTAAATCCACCACATTACAAGTGGAAGAAACTACTGTGCACTATGGTGGAATTTCATTATGATTTATCAAATGGCTATGGTAGCCATCAAAGAGCAGCAAGGCACTTGCCTCAAAGTGAAGACTGTTACCTGAGAGGAAAGCTCGAGCTCCAATTGAAGGAAGAAGAGAGTTTGTCCTCTCTTCCGCAAAAACAATGTGTTTTTATGGCCATTTCAAAGGTTGCTAGCTTGTTAGAGCCTGACATGGTGGGCATAGCATGGCAAAACTTGACATAGCAGAGCCTGGAATAGCAGAACTTGGCATGGTGGAGCCTAGCATGGTGGAGCTAGGCATGGGGAATCTCAGCTCTACGACCTCACTGGAATAAACAGTTTTATGCAAGGGCTGATGTGGTGGGGCTGCCCTACCACACCACCAAGATCATCATCTCCATGCAGAGGTTGTCATGATAGGACTGCTCTACCACGCCATTGATCTGATTTCGATTGCTTCATGAGAAAGTTGATGTAGTGGGGCTTGAAATTGTAAAGCATTATGGATTTAACAACCTATTTCTTAATTCTTGTAGTATGTCATCTTTTCTCGCATTTTTTTGGTAAGTAGCATTCCTGGTAGTTTGAGGCCAGCCTCTGCCTGTCTATTCCATGTCTATTTATTGCAGGCACTTTGATTTTTTCAAATATCCTTCTGCTAATTAATCTTGAAAACGTTGCTTTTGAATATACTTGGCTTTTTGAGGGAGACTAGACTTGATAATCCCGTTCCATCGGCCACAAATAAATAGTAGTGTTGGCATGGTGGGGCTGCCCCACCACACCACCACCATTATGCAAGAGCTAGCGTCTTCCGTGGACTTCAGCTACCCCACAATGCTACTGATGGGTGAGCACTTTCCCTTAAGCATTTCATTGCCATAGGTTACATGACCTTGATCCAATTTATTCTATCTGAATCTCGACTATACAGGCCATGTTGGATTCCATTTCAACCAGCTTTAGTAGCACATTCATATATCATGGATCTTAGGAGAACTTGACTGCGCTGCTGTCTCGTTTGGGAGTTGAGGCAGTCCCCACTCATTTTAGTTCTAATTAGCATTTTTTGGGAATACTTATTGCATTTTTCAGTGGAATGGTCCAATTGAAATATCACTTGGATGATCCACTTGAAATACCAATTGAGTTTTTCCAATTGCTAGCTAACCAAACCAATTAAAATATCGATTGGTTATATATCGTTTCGTTGCATGAGTCACTCTTGATATGATTTCATTCAATGATTTAGACTATCGAATAGAGGAGAACCATCAGAAAATTTGCTTCTAGACTGAGGGGCTGTGCTGTCGCATGCATCGGAAACAGAAACTGGTAACATAGTTGTGCTCCCGGTGGTCAAGTCTACAAGGAGAGGTGCAGATGAGAGTGGGAACGCCAAGCAAGTGGAAGGGGTAGAGGAGCCAGGATGAAGGTGAGCATGCAATGTGACATGCTGTAGTGTTACACGGGATATCTTTTCACCAATCATAACACTCCAGAGGGTCAAGGACTTGTCAGTGGCTGATGTGAGTATGTGGTGGCCATATTTTGACCAACAAACGCTGGTTATGGCTGTAGTTCAATCTTTATCACGAAGTTCCTTTGCAATTCCACGGGTCTCAAAGTCCCAAATGACACAGCTACCATCTTGGCAGCCAGCTGAACAAAATGATCATATCAAAGTGTCAATATCTGAGGTGATAGTTTCTAACTGCAACTCTCAACTCCCCAGATAAAGATGACAATAATAATTCAAATTAAAACTCTATAGAAATAAAGAAATCGGTTATGAACGATGCACAAGGCATGGTAAGCTAATAGTCACACCCATAAATTCTTGTTTAAAAGAATCAGACGCTTGTGAAGACTATCATAACAAATTAATTAATCAAAAGACCTGAAAAATAAAAAAATTATTATAATGCATTATCAAACTTCGTGAGGATAATTCTTTGTAAGTCACCACTTTCTATAACAGGCATCTATTAGCACCATTCTTTTACCTAACATTAATGCATTCATGAAAAGGCCTTTGAAAGGATACTACCTCTAATATTGAGATAATCTTACCAGTTTCTTTGTTAAGAGAATACTAGACATGCAGTGCACATGCTCAAGAGGCTTTGAAACCCCAAGGACATGCAGAGCAGATCAAGTGCAGGTTCTTAAAACATTGAAATCATTAGCACGACTCTAACACTTTGAATACTGTCTTTGGCTTTGTAATGGTGTGAATCATTAAGACTCCTAAATGACAGAAAAATAGTCTTTCAAGGGTGGTGATTCATACCACATGCCCCCAAAAGACAATATTGACAACAATATATCCAATATTATCAATTTTGCAAACTTTGTGTGGAATCGAGTGTCCACAGCCATTAGATTTCATTCATGTAAGGAGAGAAATAGAGCACCGTCCATTTACCTTCCAATTCCACTGGATAATTAGGATCAATGTTTAGAAAATCGGACCAAAGGTTAATCGTTTAAGTGTCCAGTTCTGATTTAACCGGTTCAACCCATTGAGCGAGCTGGGTTAAGCCAATGACGTCAATATAATATAATTATAATAAATAATTATCATTATAATTAGTTATCAATATTTTTACTAATTAATAAATTTATTTTTTAAATAAGTATATTTAAATTAATATAAGGATATTTTACTTATTTTTTTATATTAAAAAAGTAAGAAATAGGTGACCAACCTCAACTGGACCAGTGCTCCGGCCATATCCTAGTCCGGCCGGTCCGGTCCGGTTTTCTAAATAGTGATTAGGATTGAGAAAAATTGAGGAATCATTCTTCATGTATTTTGATGGGCTTAACATGGTGTTGGGTACTTGAGGGTGCTTGTGGAGGTATCATTTAGTTTCCACCAAAACTGTGTTGACTTGTTTGGGGACAAAGAATGGTGAAGTAAGCTTGACTAATGAAGAACACCAAGGAGCCCAAACTCCAAGGTGTGACCCTTAACTATGTTAATGATCCAGACCATTTATGTAGAAGTCCTGCCATATTTGTGCCAGTGATGAAATCCCAGAGATGAAATATCAGAATGCACCATAAAATGTGAGTTGTGCACTCCTTTCTGGATAGCGGCTTCTCTGACAAGACACATTTTTCTGGATCAGAATGCACCATAAAATGTAACCTATCTACAGTGGCATCTACCAGACAAGCAGCCAGGACCATCAATGATCAAGGAGGTTGAGGTGAACCACATTATCAACATTTACAGTCCCTGGTTTCATGAATGACTGATGTCACATGACAACAAAAATCTAATCCTACTCAAACCCTACCAGATGCACATTATAACAAAATGGAAAACCAAAAAGAAGAAAAGAATTATATAATTTCCTGGCATTATTTCTAACTCTCCCATTTATAAAAACAGTTACAGTCGTGTATGGTAACAGTTAGACGATCAAAACCATGCATGTAAAATGCAAACAATTTGACCTTTCTCAGATCAAAAACAAACATCATTTTTTTCTCGATGGTCCAATTCAAGAAAACAATAAAACCTTAAAATACAATTACAGCTAAACTAATGTCCAAGATTCAACCCTACTCAAAGCCCAATTCCAAACTACATTGCTCTCTAACATCCCAATGGTGTTTGTAAAAGTATCAGCAGCAACAAAGACAGTGAAATAAGGATCCCGTTACATTACTAACGGAGCATAATATCCAAGATTCATTCTTCCTCAGACCCCAGCCAAAAAACAATTGAAAAAAAATACACTATTTTGTAACACCCCAAGGCACAAAAACAATTGCAGCATTAAGGATACAACGTCTAAGTTCCAATCTTTCTCAAAGCAAAGTGAACAAGCACCCAAAGTCGCAAAAACAAAGCAACAATAAAACATTACTACAGTTACCAGCAAGAAGCGTTCCTCTGCGGTTGAAGGATCTTCCCAAAACAGAAAACAAGAAAATTTTCACAAAATAAAAAAAAAGCAGACATTTTTCAAAAGATTAACAAAGAAGATAAAAGGAAAAATCTTCAAGCTTCGAGGGCGAACGGCAGCTTCCACTCCAGTGAAAATAGCAGCGGCTTAGGAAAACAGCGCAATATTTTCCAATCTAGGCTTCCAGCAAATCCAGTGGCGACCCTCTCCCGTTTCAGGCTTCTAGCGAATCAAGGATTCAGCAAATCCAACGTCGACCATCTCCGGTTCCGGGCTTCTAGCGAATCAAGGCTTCAACAAATTTAGAAGATAGACCCTTATTGTCCACCCTAATTTAACCGGCACATTAAAAAATAGGGTTAGGGTTTGGACAACCCCGACCTATTATGAACCAACCCAATTTGCATCCCTAGGAACTTGTTTGCATGCCCGTGATTAAAACTTTCAAAAACCAATTAATTAACAAAGCAATCAGAAACCTAAAGATTTGCGTGTGTGGGGTACAAACTTTCATGTTGGTACAAGTAGGGGTGCAACTTAGATTTACCAAACTCAATTTCCCTTCAACCTTATCCCTAACCTTATGTGTAAAACTTCAAACTTTCATATTGGTACAAGTAGGGGTGCAACTCAAGTTTACCAAACTCAATTTTTCTTCAACCCTAACCCTAACCTTATGTGTAAAACTTCAATCCTAACTCTAACTCTAAACCTATTTATAAAACTTCAACCTTAACCCTAACCCTAAACTTATTTGTAAAACATCAACCCTAAAGTTATCTGTAAAACCTCAACCTTAACCCTATTTTTGAAAATCGGGTCGAGTTTTGAGTTGGAATTGGGGTTGATGAAAACCTAGTGACAATCTAATTATTAAAATATTATTATTTAAATTACTCATTCATGTTTCAAACTAAGTCAAAAAAAACACACCGTTCAATCCTTGAAACTATCCATTTATATTTCAAAGTTCAAACTAAATTGAAAACTGCTTATTTATATCATGTTTAGCAATAACTTCATTAAACAATCACTTTAGGCTTCCTTGCCATGTGGGACCATTATTTTGACAAACACATTATCATTCAATAATCATTCAAGGTTTTCTCATGATGTGGGATGATTATTTTGACAAACACTTTATCATTCAACAATCATCCAAGGCTTTCTCACCATGTAGGACTATTATCTTGACAAACACATACCTACATAGGATCATTATTTTGCCAAGCACACATTGGACCATTATTTTGGCAAACACATACCGACATGAAAACAAAATAAGGATCATGGCCCGAACGCTCTATTTATCAGTTAGAATTAAGGGTATAAGTTGGGGCGGGTTTAACCCAAATACAAATTTTAAGGAGGGTTGGGAAAACATTTTTTAACTCAAACCCACACCTACTTCGGGTTAGGAGCAAGAAGGGGGTCAAGCAACTTAGCTGAACCTGAACCCACACCCTTTTATTAAAAATAAATAAAAATAAAAATATACTCCAATAATAATGATCTATATCTGCATAAGTATAACATCTTTTATTGCTTGAGATAAAAGCAAGAAAATTCTCATATGTAATCAAGTATACCACAAACTGCATGTACTAAAAATACTCAAAACTATATCTCAGGGTTAGTTGAAAGTAGGCTCCAGTACATAGCATGGTCTCTAAGATCTAGATTGTCTGTCTCTTGAGTGACATTGTTTAGAACCGCCTATACATAGAAATTAGACTTATAAAAAATCCTTTAATTGATGGAAATAAATCTAAATGAATAATATAATAACAACATTCTAGAATAAATTAGGATCTTATAAAACTAAGCCAAATAACTAGTCATGAGATGCCCCCACCTTTTAATATTGTTGTTTTTTTTCTTTTCTTTTTTTTAAAGGATTTTGACTTTATTCAACAAAGGAATAAACAATTTGGATAACTAACAGTCATCTGATAAAGGATGATACTATTACTAAAGGCAAAGAAAAAAAATAATGAAGAAGCATGCGAGATACCAACCAAAAGCACTTTTTCTTAAAAAGAAAGGTCTTTCAACCCAAACTCAAACCCAAACTTGAAGTCAACCCGCTAATGTAGGTTAGTGTTAGGGTTAAAAAAATGTTATAAAAGTGAGGATTATGGTTGGACAAGCTCAAACCCACACTGAACCTGCACCAACTGATATACCTAGTTGGAATAATGGGTACTTCTTCTCTTTTTAATTTTTTTCTCCATGGTCATTGCTCTACCCAAGAGCGATCTAATGAACAAGAATGGAAAGGGAAAGGTAAAAAAATCACTTACTTGCAAGCGACAACAACTTTCAATTTTTTTTCTTGCTCTCTTGACTCCTTTTTTGAACAAGAATGGAAGGTGAAAGGGGGATGAAGGGATGGAAAAGGAAAGGAGGTTGATGAAGAATGTATCTGTAATGGTAAGCAGCAATAACTTTCAATTTTTCTTTCCTTGACATCTTGAATCCCTTTTTTGAACAGGAATAGCAAGGGATAAGGGCTTATGGAGAATGCAAAGAGAGAAAAAGCAGGGCTCCCAAAGGTTGTGTGGGTTTAGGGTTTATACATACTTTTTATAAATATTTAAGTTAAAATCCGATTCAGGTTGACCCTAACCCAAAATAGAACTGATTTTAAATTGGTCGGGTTGACATTGTGTTCCAGTGGGAAAAGATGAGATTGAGCACTTGAAAACTTCAGGTTCGGCAGGCGGGCTGCGATTAAGTTGAATCCAACCCAAGTTACATCCCTAGGTACAAGGCATTTATCACCGAGCATCGAAGTAACAATGTCAAGTGTGGATTGGAATACATGGAATTGATTTCCATGAAAAACCCAATTCCCATGGGTTTACATGATAGATACTTATACGAATGATTTTACATTTTTTTATTATTTATATTTTTAATTATTATTTTTTACTTATTTTAACCCAATTTATTTTATTTATGATTAACATAACTTGTATATTGTTAATATCAATTTTCTTTCCATTTAATACAATTCTAAGCAAATCCACTGTACCAGTCACGAACGGTAACTGCTAAGGAAAAGAAAATAAGCAAAATCCTTTCTAATATTGCACACGAGACACCGACCATCCAATGCAATGTAACAGAGCCATGGCCGCAACACTCAACCAAAAATAAATTACAAAGAAGAATATGTTCTGATACATTCGAGGAAAAAATTAGCTACAGATGAGATTATGTAAGCTTTCAACTGCATTATGAGCACCCTAACGAAGAATAATGCCATACGATGCGGGATGGATAGCAAGCTTTTAGATTCAGCAAATTGGACAGCCCAAGCAGGAAAAGTTTTGCCTAGCTCCCATATCTTCAACTATCCCTTGGATCTGCTAACTGGGGCTGCTTTAATTTCCTTCAGACCAACACAAGCATGTTACTTCAAAGTTCTCATGTGTGGAATGTAGATATCGACAACAACTTGAAGGGAGGCATAGCCAAAGGCTGAAAATTCCATCCAAAGTGATGAGAATGCTTTCTCTGTTCCTGGCATTCGTTTATTGAAAAAATTCAAGCAGTGACAATAATAGTTATTAAGCTATTAGAGATATCTTTGTCCAGAACAACAGAGTTCGGCAACATTTCAGCCTTTAAAATTGAATGGATATTATTCAAGTTCTTTCTTGAATTAAATCTTTATGAAATCTTTTTTGAAAATTGAAAATCTCTAGTCTTCAACAGTGCTAATGACAGAAATAATATAGATGGTTAGCAGAAATTGACCAACAAATAAATGAGTGACAGACGGATTATGTTCTGGTTGTGGCCTAAGTAGTAAGTCTGTAAGGAGTCCTTCGAACAATGGAATTATGGTGGACACAACAACCCAAATATTCACATTCTTTGCCACAGAAATAATTAACTCATGCAGGACATTTGTGAGGTACATGATCAGACTCATTCAGATGCAATAAAAAGTGAAATCTCTCTGCGACTTCAATGCCTACGGTAATATTTTTCCTCTGCCCGAATCCTTTGCTGATTGGGATAATTCTTTCATAACCATTGGAAATTATTGAAGTCATGGGCGGAATTGTTGTTAGCATAAACTATGAAAGCTAAGCTCCTCTATTCACCCAGTTAGTTATAAAAGAAAGATTTTATGGAAGATTCCATTATGGTTTTGAAATCTAC
The DNA here is from genome assembly GCA_036873735.1 of Pouteria campechiana. NCBI lineage: Eukaryota > Viridiplantae > Streptophyta > Magnoliopsida > Ericales > Sapotaceae > Pouteria > Pouteria campechiana. The sequence goes on along the minus strand of JAYJMB010030443.1, from coordinate 24,207 downwards.
ATTATTCTTATGTTAATCAACTCGTTTACTAATTGCAAAGGTGGCTAGAGTGGCAAAATTTTCTTTTGATTTTCTAGGAATTTGATTTGGTATATTCCGTCAATGGCCCAATGGCAATAAAGCAGGACTGTAGGAGATAAGCTTTTAAAACATCAAGTATTTCACAAAGCACTAGACATCTTAAGATTACCATAATTAGGGATGTAAATTGCGTCGGGTTAGCTTAAGGTTAACCTTAATTCTATTTCTAAAATCTTAACTGTAATCTTAACCTTATTAGTAGGCTTTAGGTTAAAATTTATGTTATTTTTAATTTTTCATTTCAAATTTTTTATATTTAATAATTTATTTTAAATAAAATATAAAAATATTAAAACCTAATAATCTGATTGAATAAGCAAGCAAAAGTATAAACAGCAGAATTTACATAAAAAATTGTTGAATGAGTCATAAGCAAAATAAGGAAAAAATCTTTGTGGGGAGCAATTAAAGGATCATTTCTTGCTGCATCGGAAAGGCCATCCAAAGGATGATGAATCCCTTGATGGTGCAGTGGGATGGATACAGTGACAAATAGTGACAAAAACTGGCAAACATGAAGCCAATGGAACAGAAACTAAGGAAGAAAGACATCTATTTTACCTTGAGAAAGAGAGAAACTTCTTCCTCTGACTCGAGATCTGAAGCCTCCTCTGCTTCCTGGACTGGCTCAAGCTCTGAAGCTTCCTTGTTGTCCTCTTACTCTATATCTGAAGCTTCCTCGTCTTCCTCCTGAAGAATAAAAAGTTGAGAAGGAAATGGTCTCAAAATCACGGAGCATGAAACCAATGAAACGGAAACTAATAAATAAATTAAGGACATCTGCCTCACCTCCAAGGGCGGGTTGAGGAGTCTTCCTCCTCTGCCGAAGGGATCTAAAGAGCTCCCCTCTTTATAGATAGTGGAGTAGATGGACTTGGAATGATCATCTTCCCACTCTATTCCTTCCCACCATTCTCGCTGCCCTTTGATCCTTCCTCTTATTTTTGGTATTGCAGAGCGCAAGACAGGGAGTTTCTTTAACTCAGGGCAACCTTCAATGCGGATCGCTTCCAACGACTCGAGAACTCGTGACTGCCTGCAAATGCTTGTTAATTTTGGGAGGCCGGTGATGTTTAGAGAACTGAATCTTTGAAGCGCATTATATGGCAGGGTATCTCCTTGTACAATCTCCTCAACTTCTTCACAATCCTCTACTTTGAGCTGTTTTAGCTGATGAAGATGGTCCACCATGCTACGGGAGAAGACAATCTTCAGCTTTGGACATTTCGTAATAAATACTACTTTCAGTTGTTGAAAGCTTGTAGGGGGTAGAAGTCGTCTTCTATCAAATATCTTTTCAAGGCTGGGTAAAGAATAGATAACCAACTTCTCTAAACTGTTCAATGGATTTATATCATCCAGCTCCTGCCAGTCGACGATGCATTTGACTCCTCTGGAAAAACTGACTTCAATCGTTTTTAAGCTCTTGGAAGAACCTATTATCTGAGAAAGGCGTTCTGGACCTTGGCAACGCAATAGCTGTAAATACTCGACATGACTTGTCAGACCTTCAATTCCTCTTGGAAAATTGCAGCAACGCCAAATCCGCAGATCCCTTAGTGTCTGTGTGATGGGGTCACAAGTATCATAGAAAAATCCTCCAAAACAAACACGAAATTGTACCAAATTCGCCAACCATTGATGATGGTGCATATCATCTGCACTGAAGTCATCAAGCTTGGATAGGTTGATTGATAAACAAGTCAGATTTCTCAGTTTTGCTACCTCCCTCCAAGCAGCCGCATGGACTTGTACCCGGCCCCACAGTCGAAGATCCTCCAGAGAGGTCAGTGCGGAGATGAAATTGCAAGGGATCGTGGCAAGAGCTTTGGTATGTGACAGATCCAACTGCTTTAGCTTAACCAAGTTTGAAATCCCCTCCGGCAAGTTTTCTATGCCTGAAAATGAGAGATCTAGCAGTTGGAGTTCCTTCAGCTCTCCTAAAGGCGGCATCTGTTCTAATTGTCGACACTTGTTTAGAATGAGGGCGCGAAGGCTCACCAACTGAGTCAGAGATGGTGGGAGTGACCGAATGCAAGTCTTCCCCAGATCAAGAATTTGAAGCTTTGGCATCTGTTGGAAGAAAACAGCATCAATGGAATTCAATTGCCAGTTTTCACGAAGGAACAAGGCAACCAAGTTTGTGGAGTTGGGTGTGACTTTGATTTCTTTTATTGCATTGCACATCAAGGAAATCCTTTCCACACCTTCCCAATTTTTTCCTTCTGGTGGATGCTCTAGCTTCTCCCCAGATTTCACCAAGAATTTTGAAACCTGGCTTGATGATGACAACGAGGAGGATGGCGAAGTGATCCATATGGCCAAGTCACGCAGCAAATCGTGCATTCTAACAAGATCATTGGCTGATGTTTCCAGGAGAGAGGCATTCTTGAGCCTGTCAAGAATTTCATACCCCTTGTTTAATGCTTCATCCAAGGTGCTGACATTTTCTATTAACCCTTCTTCAAAAGCCCAGTATCTCACTAGGTCATTCGGATCTATGTCGTGGTCTTCTGGGAACGATGAGCAATACAAGAAGCATAATTGGATTTTGGGGTCTCTCAAGTAGTCATAACTCAATTTTAGAGGAAGAAAAACTTCACGCTCCATACCTGGAATCTCAGGCACTGATCTTCTCAATGCCCTCAATGCATCCTTCCACAGATCTTCCTTATCCTTTCGACGCATGGCACATCCCACTGTCTTGATTGCAAGCGGTAGACAACAGCACTCCTTGACAACCTTCTTTGCGAGTGGTTGAATCTCCGGCCGAAGAACCACATCGCCAGTTTTGCTGCGGAAAAAATCCCAAGATTCCTCTCTTGTAAGAGCATTCACCTTGATGTCGCAATCAGCCTCCATCTCACTACTCACCACAAGTGAGCGAGTGGTTATTGCGATTTTGCAACGGTTTTGCTTGTTAGGCAGTGGAATTCCGACCTGATCCAAGGCAACTGCTTTCCATAGATCGTCTAAGATGAGCATGTAACTCAAATTCTTCAACCGAGTATACAGTCTGTCCCTTTTCTCCTCTACCCCCTCATTTTCATGAAATTCGACGTCCAACTTGTTTCCAATCTTCTTTTGGATGGCTTGCAAGTCTAGGTCTCTTGACACGGTCACCCAAATCACCTGATCAAAGTATCCACTGTCTATGAACCTGTTATACATGGCTTCCATAAGAGTGGTTTTGCCTATCCCACCCATTCCATGAACGCATACCATGCCGTTCTCCTCATCCGACAAGGCTTGTGCTATCTTCTCCATTGTTTCCTTAGAAGTTCTTTGCTGCTCAAGTTGTTCAGGCACTGGTTTCCTCGGTGATTGGCGAGGGCAGCTAGCCACTTCACCGAAGGACCCTCTCTCTTGAAGTTTTTTGACATCATTTATCTTCTCGAAGACCCTTCTGCCGAATTTACGCCTCCAAAAGGGATTAATTCCCCCTTTGTCAAACTCCGCTTTGATCGAATCGACTTCCTGTCGAATTTTATGGACATCATTGAACCAAGCATCCACACGGCGTAGCCGCTTCTTTCCAACTAATTCAGCAGCAGCAACATCTTCTTGAAATTCGTCACGCTTGCGTTTTAGCTCACTGTTTTCGCTCATCAAAGTAGTTACGTTGTTGTTGAGGTCTTTGATATAACCAAAATTCTGAGAAACGGTACCCCATATGGAGGGTACAACCTGCATAATCATCTCCAAGAAGGCCATATGGATAGAGCGGGTAAAGGTGTGTTGGAGGGTTGGTGAGAACGTAGCGAAAGTAGGAGGAGAAGCTTTTAAAAGTGCCTCACTGTGCTTAAATCTCTCAAAAAATCTTTCTCCAGATACAAAGGAGAAATGGATAGAGGAGGAGAAACAGCTTGCAATGGGAAGTATTCAGTGAAGAAAGGAAATCCAAAGGTAAAGGCACGAGAAGAAATGGGAAGGGGAGGAGAAGCAGCTCCCAGTGGGAAAGTACTCACTGAAGAAAGAATCCAAAGGGAAAGGCAAGTCTGGCCAAGAAACGGAGAAAGCCCTACGAAAATCATTCCACTTTGGTGGAATTTGTTCCCTGTTACGTGTGCAAGCGTCGTGATCTAATGCTCGGTGGGAAAACAGGCAGAAAAGATTTGCACCCCTTTTTTTAACTCCATGTGGTTTGATACGTTAAGGCTTAAGGTTTAGTAGCCCTATTTTTTTTTATAATTATATATATTTTATTATTTTTTATTTTTTTATAAAAAGTTTTATCTATTTTATTTTTATTTATTTTATTTTTAAATTATTATTTTTTATTATATTGCGCTATTTTTTTACTTTTCTTTTTTTTCATGAGCCATATGGTGTAAAGAATTTACTTGGAGTGAAATTAAATAAAAGAAAATTTGATGTCAACAGCAAAGATGTGACATCAGTCACATGATTAAAATAGTTATGAGATAATTATTAAAAAATAAGTAATAATATGAATAAAATAGTAACGATATAATAATTAAAAAATAAGTAATAATAAAAAATAGTAAGGTTGGCATGAGAAAGACACGTCACATGAAATTTTTATGAATTAAATTACATTTAAGCCCTTTATTTTTTTTTATACTTTTTCTCAGTTACAGATGGACCTTTAATATATGCATGCAAATAAAAGTTTGAAACGAATAATTAATCTAAATAAGATGACGTTGGATTAGCAACATATTAAGCTTTGTAATTATCTTCTTATTACCATAAAAAATCTTATATAAACATGTATTACTAAAATTTGAAAATATATTACATTATAATTGTATAATATCTATATCTGGTTAAATCTAGTTTGGATTAGCCGTTAAGCTAGTTCGAACCGAAACTGGACGATGAAACTCTTTAATTATCAGTTCCATTTTGATAACTTTAATTTATACTTTCACTCGCTCTCATAACGTTTATTGACTCATTAATTCATGTGATTATTGGGCCGAGGGCAAATGAATTAAGCATAGAATAAGTAATTATCCTCCAGTGTGACCTCGTAGGAGACTTTTCTTACAAAAATAAATAAATAAATTATATCTTAAATATTTTAAACACTAAAATAAAGCTAAAATGATCGTTAGTCATCAGAGGATTACAAAAACTTTCGCGTCCGACAGAAAATCCGACGACGCGGCTTTGACTTTGTAAGGCAAGATTTGGAAAAGGAAAAGGAAAAACATTGATTATATTTAAATATCTTTAAAATTAATTTGTTGAGGTGGTTATCAAAATTATACAACGAGCAGTTGATGCCTTCAGTTTAGTGTTGATGTGCCGTCCAGAGAAGACGGGATGAACGTGCCGTGGAGTCAATGCAAAGCCTCATCCACGCAACCAGCAAACCGTCAAGCAGGCGGGCAAGTGCTGATGTGCCAAGCAGTTGATGCCTTCAATTTAGTGCTGACGTGCCAAGAGCAGGAAATGCATTTTGGACATTACATGCCCGTCAGTTTTGCCTGTTAAAGAAGAGGTTTACCCGCGTAGTTGGAGCTCAGTTGCAGTTGCATAGGGTAATGAGCTAGCTATTCTACTGTCGAAGGCAAAACAGCAACGCGAGATGGGCCGTCGAAGGCTGACAAGCCGTGAAGTCAGGCAGTCTCTCATCCGCGCAGCCAAACAAACCACACTGCTGAGGTCACATGCAACAAAGCTGAAAATGGACCCACGCGGCCAAGCTGAAAGCAGACCAGTGCAGTTGGATAACAGACGCAAAAATTACTTTTAGAGTGTGCTGATTAAGTATAACACGCTACTAAAATTTTTTATCATCTAAAAATTAAAATTGATGATCAAACTTACCCAAATTATTCAAGAGCTACCGCAAGTTGAGCAGTCGAGATCGGTGGATTTTTGTAGAAATTGATACATCTTCACTTGTCCAAAAGAATAACAGATTTTTTTAATAAAATTAATTACATAGTACCCATATTGAACACGCATGCAATTAATTAGATTTTTGGTAATCATATTATTTTAATTAAATCAATTAAAATATTTAGATTGACCAATGTTGCAAATGAAAATTCTAAAAAAATACCCCAAAGGTGAAGCTAGCATGCCCAAAATGCCCCAATATTGAAGCCGACATGCCCAAAATGCTCCAATGATGAAGCTGAAATGCCTAAAATGCCCCAATGTTAGAGCTAGAATGCCCAAAATGTTTCAATGATGGAGCTGAAATTCCTAAACTGCTTAAATGGTAAAGCTAAGCCCATTTTCTTAGAATTCTCAAACTGCCCAAATGGTGAAGCTAGGCACATTTACCAAGAGTTTTCAAAAATGCTCCCATGTTGAAACTGGTATCCCAAGAATCCCCCTATGTTGAAATTGAAATTCTTAAACTACCTCTAGAAGACCTCAAGCCTATAAATACTCCTCCCTCTTCTTAAGGAAGAAGAATTCTTTTGGATCGAAAACTTGGAGGAGAAGCTTCAGGAGTCTTCGAGAAGCAGGTGTCTCACTTAACACCAGTGGCCTTTGGCCACTGGTAATTTCTCTAATGCTTAAGGGCATTATGCCATAGCACCACTATGGTACACACATGGGTCCTACCCATGTTGTGGTAATGGTGAGTCTCATATGGCTAATGGACAACAGGATAATACCGAATTAGCCACACTAAAACATATTTAAAACATGATTAAACCATCTAACTGCCACATAAATGACGGAGATTGCCCGCTTGTAGTTTTCCATGGGATAGTGAAAAATACTACTCATCAACTCATTTACAAGCCAGAGTCTAGAACTAAATCACAAAGTCATGACTCACCGAGTCATAACTCATTAATTCATCCAAAAGTCTAAGACTGAGTTACTAAGTCATGACTCACTTAGTCAAACTTTGGCAAACACCACTCATCAACTTATCCCAAAGCCTAAGTCTAAGACCGAGTCACTGAGTCATGACTCACTGAGTTAAACCTTAGCATATATCATTCATCAAAACAGTCAAATCCAGTCATCCTGGTCCCACTCTTCCTAAGCTTTTCATGGGTAATTGAGAGAGCTAAGCCAAATCCAGTCATCTTGGTCTCACTTTTCCTAAGCTTCTCATGGGCAATTGAGAGAGCCGAGCTAAACCCAGTTAACCTGACCCACTTTTTCTAAACATCTCATGGGTAATTGAGAGAGTCAAACCAAATCCAGTCATACTGGTTCTACTTTTCCTAAGTTTCTCATGGGCAATAGAAAGAGTCGAGTTAAACTCAGTTAACCTGGCCCACTCTTCTTAAGCTTCTCATGAGCAATGAGAGAAAGTTGAACCAAACCTAAGTCACATGTTTTCTTCTAATCTCTTTCAGGTCTAAACACAATAGAGATCATCCAGTCCTAAGTCCTTCCGGGATATGTCAATCAGGTCACAAAACATCTACTATTTTTATGATTTATTACAGTTTAAACAACAGAAATCACCCGATTTTGATTCCACCTTGAACAAACCAATCGAATCAAAATATCCATTTTCTAGGTTGACCCAATGTCTAGCAACCCAATCTAGAGCCGTATTATCCTATCCGCCTATTGATTTGAGGTGATCTCTTAAATATCAAGTTATCGCAATGTATTCGGCAATCCCACAGATAGCATACATCCATTTTGAGAGAAAGAGATAGTATGTGTGTGTGTATTTTATTTTTGGGTTTCTAAGATGCATTGTAATTTTTCTTTAAATGAAGAATTTTCTCCTTGAAATATAATTAGGACCACTTGTGGTCTGGATGTGAACATACAATTTTTTTTTATGTACATAGCAACTGTAATCTATTAAGGACAATCAATAAAAAAATAAAAATTACTTGATTTCCACAAATAACAAATCTCCTGATGTTGTTCCATTTTATTGTTTTCTCTTCTTTTTGTATTTGTTACAACAAGGTACTTCAAAACAATGTCATCTACCAAATTTTTAATTTCTAATTCCTAGGCTCAATGGATCCCACTTCATGGTTGGGTTAATCCAGCCCATCTCGTAAGACTCCATCCCTTCGTCAGCTCAGCATCTAATTCTTGGATAATGTTTTCCTTGGGGCGCTTGATCATGAAACTACTAAGGCAATTTTTGACAAAACTACACTTTTAATTACATTTACCATCCTCCAATTCAATCAGTGTTAAAAATAGGCGTTAGGGTAAGGATTGTGCTAGGGCAACAAACCTCATTTTCCCACTTAAACCATCATGTATGCTGCAGTGTTGAATGGCCAGCTTGATTTTTACTAGGCGTTGGGTCACCTCCCTCGATAATTCCTTTTTTTTTTTTTTTTTTTTTTTGGGCTAAATGGATGCCAGACCAACCAACATGGGACCCACCCATTGGAACAAGGCCTTTACAGGAAATTCCAAACGGCATCTTGGGCGTTCACTACTTTAAAACTCCGCATTTGAAAATTGGTGGGAATCTAGATTCATGGGAGACTCGTGTTGCCCAGCATGACATGTCGGCTAAAAATTGAAACTTTGTGAAAAGAAAATAGATAGAAAGGGAAGAAATATAATTAATCTACATGTACTCATCAGTAACATCATCCTCAAATGGGCATGAGTTCTGTCCGTCCCCAGTTTTGTTCTTAGTTTTAGATGACTTGCTGGAAGATTTGTTATTTGTAGAGGGCTTCCGGCCCTTCTCAGCCTGCAGCTCGAGTCCCTTTTCAGATGGCTTCCGCTTTCTTTTTGCACGCCCATTTGTGGTCACATCATCCACAACTGAATTACCAACAACTGCACAAAAATAGAATACCGACGCGTGAAAAGAGCACAAAATCAATCAGTAAAAATGTTTAAATGCAAGTCCTAAAAGATCTTTTGTAGATGTGAAGCCACATTAAGTTGTCCAAGACTGTTCATCTGAAGGAAGAATGCCACAAAGGAACTTCCTCATGTGATCAGCCAGGCCACATTAAGTTGTCCAAGACCGTTCATCTGGAGGGAGAATGCCACAAAGGAACTACCTCATGTGATCAGCCAAGCCATCTGATTATTGGTTACACATATAGGCAATCCAACAAAAACACAAGTAAATGTTATAACATTTAGAAAAGCAAAAATGAAATGCCTGTTGCTTCTCCAGAAGCTTGTCCAACCCATATGCTGAGGACCCAAGATCAAAGATCAGCATCACAGAATATATGGTCCCAGATGATCAGATAGTAGGCATAAGATGTCAGTTCAATGTTCCATGAACGACCTTGGGAAAATGCATCTCCTTCCAGTCGCACATTTAAATCTGGCAAAATGATTCAGGTTCATTCATGCCAACTAATTCATTATATGAACACAGACTAGAAGAAATAGCAAACAAAGGTTGCCATAACGTCAATGCATAGTAGAAGAAACAAGAGAACATGACTACCTTCAGCTGGGCTGGATGCTGGAACAATTTCTTGCACATTCTGTCCTGCTTCCTCGGAAAGCAGAGAACTAGAATGAGTGCTATCTTCTAATTTTGTTGAACTTCCTACAATCCTATCTTGATCTTCAGGGACATCTGGAGAAGGAATAGCAGGCAAGAAACAAAGTTCTTCCTGTGATGCATCTGAATCACTGAAAGCTGAATCCTTCTCATTGGTTGCAATATCAATTTCCTCATCTTCATTAATGTCAGACTCTTTGACCTGCATATCTTTAATTTAAAAGCAAGTGAAATAGCCCAAGGACAAAAGAAAGACAACAAAGGGAGATGGGGAACCTCATGCAGCAGCATCCATACTTTGGGTACACTGTAACTGTAAGCCAATCACAGACCATGGGACCCGTGGTTTGGTGATACTGCAGCCTATTGATCTTACGAATCAAGTGAACCTCCAATGTTGAAAATATACTGGCAGTTCAGAAAGTGGTCCAGAAATAACTAGTTGCAAAAAGAATATCTACAAGCAACAGTCACAAAAGGGCAGGCCAAACCATGGATGGGTTAGTACCTGTAAGTCAGGTCCTCAAGCCATCAATGGTAGGGCCAAAAGACAGACAGCTGATCACTAAACCATTGGTCTTGTTTGTACAGAGTGCTCCTTGCACTTTGCATGAGTTATTGAAACAGAAACCAACCGTTCATCCCGCTTGGTTTTCATCTCACCTTCTCAGTCTCCAGCATCAAATCAAATTCATCTTCTCGCTCTTCATACTCTTCATTTTCCTCAAGCTCTATAAAATCAGGAGCAAATGCACTCCAGTTCTCAGTATAGTCTTTGGCCCATATATAGACTAAACCCATCACAGAAAGTGAGACCAGGATGGGATGGACTGGATGCCAAGCCAGATCTGACAGAGCTTCTTTAGGACCTTCTAGGAACTTCACCAGATGCCCAGCCCTGCCCCAGATATAAATCTTGTGTTCTCCTTTGTTAGCAGATGCACCAACAACCCACTCACTATCACCGCTGAAGCATGGGGCCTTCCATTGGATCCTAGTAACAGAATCTTGAAATTCCCGGAAAAGCACCAAGCACTTTGATCCAACTGCTTTCAACTTCTCAATACCTTCCAACTCAGTCATACATCTACTGATTTGCCCAAGTGCCTGCGATGCATCCTTCTGTGGCAGGAGGTTCTCATACACCCGGATAGTCCTATCATTTGAATTTGCAAGTAGGTATTGCCCATTTCGACTGAAAACAATATGCTTAATGAGAGCAGCCCCAGAAGCAGGAACCATTGCTGCTACATGGATGTTCTTGGAATCAGTTACAACTATCTCACTATTGGCATTGCCAATATATATTAGATCCCCATATTTGTTGAACGCTGCAGCTGTAACTGTGAAAGGAGGAGACCCATCAGCAAATTTGCCGCGAGATTGAGGGGCTGTGCTGTTGCCTGTATCAGACACAGAAACTGGTAACACGGTTGTGCCCCCAGTGTTCAAGTCTACAAGGATAGGTGCAGATGAGAGCGGGCATGCCAAGCAAGTGGAAGGAGTAGAGGAGCCTGGATGAAGGCGAGCATGCAGTGTGACATGCTGAAGTGTTACGCGTGATATCTTTTCTCCGTTCATAACATTCCAGAGGGTCAAGGACTTGTCGGTGCTTGATGTGAGTATGTGGTGGCCATATTTTGACCAACAAACACTGGTAATGGCTGAGGTGCAATCTTTATCGTGAAGTTCCTTTGCAATCCCCCGGGTCTCAAAGTCCCAGATGACACAGCTACCATCTTGGCAGCCAGCTGAACAAAATGATCATATCCAAGTGTCAATGTCTGAGGTGATAGTTTCTAACTGCAGCTCTAAACCCCACAAAATAAAAATGACCATAAAAATTCAGATTAAAACAATATAGAAATAAAGACATCAGTTACGCATGATGCAAAAGGCACAAAAAGCTAATAGTCACACCTGCAAATTGTTTCTTAAAAGAATCAGATGCTTGCAAATAAATATTTTATCACATCATCAAACATTGTGAGGATAACCCTTTGTAAGTCACCACTTGCTACAAAAGGCATCTATTAGCACCATTCTTCTACCTAACATTAATGCATTCATGAAAAGGCCTTTGAAAGGATCCTACCAGTGTCTTTGTTAAGAGAATACTAGACATGCAGAGCACATGCTCAAAAGGCTTTGAAACTTCAAGGACATGCAGAGCAGATAAAGTGCAAGTTCTTAAAACATTGAAACCATTAGCATGACTCTAACACTTCTGAATACTGTCTTTGGCTTTGTGATGGTGTGAATAGTTAAGACTTCTTAATGACAGCTTTCAAGGGCAATTTATACCACATGCCCCAAAATAATAATATTGACGACATTATAGCCAATGTTATCACTTTCACAGTGTGGAAGCCAATATCCACCGCCATTAGATTTCTTTCATGTAAGGAAAGAAATAAAGCACTGCCAATTCATCTTCCTGCTCCACTGGAGAATTAGGATTGAGAAAAATAGAGGAACCATTCTTCATGTGATTTTGATGGGTTTAACAGAGGCGTTGGGTGCTTGTGAAAGTATCATTAAGTTTCCACCAAACCTGTGTTGACTTGTCCGGGGACAAAGAAAGGTGAAGTAAGCTTGACTGATGAAGAGCACTAAGGAGGCCAAGCTCTAAGGTGGGTCCCTTAACTATATAAATGATCCAGACCATTCGTGTAGAAAGTCCTGCCGTATTTAGGTCAGTGCTGAAAATCCCAGAGATGAACGATCAGAATGCACTACATATGTGAGTTGTGCACTCTTTTCTGGATAGCAACTTCTCTGGCAAGACACATATTTTCTTTTCCTTTCAGGTAACTTATCTACAGTAGCATCTACAAAACAAGCAGCCAGGATCATCAGTGATCAAGGAGATTGAGGTGAACCACATTAGCAAAATTTACTGTCCCTGGTTTCATGAATGATTGATGTCACATGACAGCAAAAATCCAATCCTTCTCAAACCCCACCAAATGCACATTATAACAAAAGTGAAAACAAAAAAGAAGAAAAGAAAAGAATTATATCATACCCCGGAATTCCAATCCACAAAAACAAACAACAGAATCAAACATGGTATTCAACATTTATCTGTCCTCCTCCATACAGTCTACATTATTTCTAATTCTCCCATTTATAAAAACAGTTACAGTCATGTATAGTAACAGTGTTAAATAATCAAAACCATGCATGTAAAATGCCAACATTTTGACCTTTCTCAGACCCAAAACAAATGACATTATTTTATTGATTGAGCAATTCAAGAAAAAAAAAAATAAAAACATCAAAATACAGTTACAGCGAAACTAATGTCCAAGCTTCAAGCCTTCTCAAAGCCCAATTCCAAACTACATTGCTCTCTAGCATCCCAATACATAAACAAATGCAGCATCAGCCCCAAGTCACAAAAATAAACAAATGCAGCATCAGCACCAAATCACAAAAACAATTACAGCATCAAGGATACAACGTCCAAGTTCCAATCATTCTCAAAGCACACAACTTTCAAGCACCCAAAGTCGCAAAAGCAAAGCAACAACAAAACAAAACGTTACTACAGTTACCCGCAAGAAGCGTTCCCCTGCGGTTGAAGGCAATGCATTTCATAGTCCCATGCTCCAGATACTCCTCTATGACTTCTGGAAAATCTCCCTGCAAAGGGTCTTCCCAAACCAGAAGACAACAAAATTTTTCAAAGGAAAAGAATCAAAATTTTCAAAAACTTATAAAGAAAAGAAAATAAAAGGGTAAAACTTCAAGCTTCTAGGACAAACAGAAGATTAAAATAACCGAGTAGAAACGCAACTGACCGATTATTGGGGGGTTCATGGCGCTCGAACCCCGGAGTGGAATGAGCAGAGCAGCTCAGCACATCTTCGAGCAGAAATTCCCCAGCTACCGCTTCCATGAAAACGGATACCTTTCCATTCTTCTATTCTGGAATTGCGTCGGATTCGGTTGCAGAGAGAAAGCAGGAGTTCTTGGAATCGTTTCTCCGACAGGGAAGAGAATTCGATTTTCTTTCAGCCGTTGGGTGAAGAAAATCCCTAGCGAAGCTACGCAGGTTAGGATACGCAGCGAAGAAGGTTGATGATACTCCGGCAGACAGACACAGATGATACTCGCTCACAAATAAACTGGATACTTGCGATTTATGAAAATCGAAAAGAGTACAGCATTTGTTAATAAATAAAAAGGATAATTTGAATTGGACGCGGGAGATAACCTTTTTTATTTTTGAAAAAAATTTATGAATGAAGTTTATCTTGAAATCCAAATTAATCATATATAAGCTTGATTATGACAGCATATAAAATTCTAAATAATTGAATACTTACCTTTTCAGTCTATAAGTGAAAAAAAAAAATTGTGTTTTTATATGTGGAAAAGTATACCCTGTATTCACTTGAATATCTAATTAGAATTATTTTTTACAAAATTAGATTATATTTATTAAATACGATCGGCCTAAAAATAACCAAAGAGAGCTTTGGATGGTTACATGTGCAATATGAAGTCCGTCCGTGCATCAGAAACCATCCATGTGTTTGCGCATCCAGGTGTCGAGGTCAAATGCAACTTCTGATCTCACGTATACGCAATTCTACGTATATGATCCGCTGAGGTGATCAGGTGCTCCGTTCCGGGGCTCTAGACTTCCAGTTGCTTTTTCGCCATAAAGCCGTAAATTGCAATCTCTATAGCTCAACATTCGGCGAGAAGAGGGATTGCGTGGAGGGAAAGAAGGGCGAAGAAGGCCAAGGAGAGAAGAATCGGATCGGAAGAGTTAGAAGATGGAAGAACGAAGAAGAGAGGCAAGAAGAAGGCGGAATTCGGAGACGGGTACCGATCATCTGGCTTTTCCAACGGGAAGGATCTATTCCTTCCAGAAAAGAAAATGATTCCAAACTAAGTATCTTTCCCTCCTTGTTAACGTTTGGCTTATATGTGAATAAGTATGTGTTGTAGACTATCTTATAAGTTTAAGCCTATTCAAAGTAATTTATTACGATTTGAGTAATTTAGGCTTTAAGGTATAAGATATGAGCCTTTAATGTATGAAGACTTAAAGGGTAATTTTTTATTTTATGATGCACTAAAATAGAAATTTCAAAAATAAATAAGAAGGTTATCTATATATAGTGGTTATGGTTCCTAGGTCACATGTTATTTCCATTCTTTTTTGCATCCTATCATCCTAGACAAAAGTTAAAAGGTTCTCTTAGAGAAAACGTGTTAATCTAGAAGGCTAACTGCACGATTCTAAATAGCAACTAGTCATTATGGATTCAAATACACTTCCACTTATTTGTTTTTAATTCTAGGCGATGCAACATGAATGTTCATGTAATTTATATGATGGTTTTCACGAAAAGATTATTCTAACAAGTAGTATCAAAGATTCTTTATGTTGAATCATTGAGATTAGAGAAAATCAAAATCATATTTAAGATGCCCAATACACCAAACTGTCCCACTTTGCTGCCTAGATTTTTGGTTAAATCAACCAGAGAGAAAATCATAGTTTTTATCTAATTAGATCAGATTCAAATCAAAAGAATCAGACCATAGCAAAACTGTTGCCAAACAAAGTCCATTCATGGTTAATAAGGATTTAGATGGAGGGGAAATCTGATCAGCAACAAAGTCCATTCATGGTTAATAAGGATTTAGATGGAGGGGAAATCTGATTTTTCTGATCAGATCGACTCAAATCAGAGCCTAAGCAGATGGGGAAGTGGCCAGACTGATCGACCTTAACAAGCTGACCAGACTAGGCCAAACGCACACTGTCAATGCATCCAGCCCAATTAGAAGCAGTGGGTGGGTGGCGCTGACGATGGTGGCGGGGGACGATGGTTGACAACAGTGGCAATAGAGGTGGTGCGGTGGCACAGGTAGTGTTAGTGGGTTCTCGGCGTAGCCATGACTAGTCTAGGAAGAAAGGTTGTTGCCTTTTTGGTCAAACCTAAAACAGAAATTTAAATAGACGGATAGATTTAAAATTGAGATTTTATGGTTGTTTGATGTCGGATTTTGATTATTAAATAGTTGATTTCTACATTTTTGAGTGTTCTGGATAAGATGGATGGATTAGATTTTCAAAACATGACTATATCTTTAGTTTTTATATAGACAAATTTGAAGGGCCAAGATTTTATCTCTTAAATGCTTGATTTGGTCCACTAGATCAGTCATGAGATATTTAGATTCTCTATTCCCATGTAATTCTTAAGATTTATGAATTTTAATTGGACATTAAATTTTTTTAAGGAATCTTTTGGGCGTTATTTTAAATTCGAATATTAGTATAGTTGTATATATATTTTGAGATGAATTAATTGAAACAATATATAATCAAAGTAGCCTCTCTTGTGAAAATTAATTTATTTTAAAATATAAAAGATTGTTTACTTGTAACTTATGTGAATATTAACCGGCCCAAAAGAAGGTCGATATTTAACAGAATTGCATGTGCACCTGTGATAATAAATGCGTGATGATTATTTGGTTTTATATGTGAATAATAAATTAACCCAAAGGAAGTTTTATTTTTTGACATATTCTTATTGTAAATGTCTAATTACTACACCAAGATATTATTTTAAAGTTATTATTTTATCCAAAGATAAAATATTAATGGAGTACTAGGTATCTTGAGATGGGGGATACCTTTATTTGAATTTATTGTTGTGATTTTTGACTTATGCAAGCTTGATTTGTTTGTTTGTTGTTCTCTGTTTAGCTATGACTCCTGCCAATATTTCTGTCAATATCAATTTAATTCCTATGCTAAATGGCTCCAACTTCAAGTCATGGCTAGGGAACCTCTTAATAGTTCTTGGACTTATGGATCTCGACCTTGCATTAAGGGTTGATTCTCCTCCACCTCTTATAGACAGGAGCACCTCAGATGATAAGAAGGAGATGGATAGGTTGGAGAAATAAAATCGCATGTGCATGATGATCATGAAGAAAGTCATTCCGGAAGCATTCAAGGGAACAATGTCTGAAAAGATTATTACAGTTAAGGAATTCCTTGCAAATATTGAGAAGAGATTTATTAAGAATGAAAAGTGTCTCATTTCAATGAGGTATAAAGGTAAAGGCAATATCAGGGAGTATATCATAGAAATGTTTTATCTCACTTCTAAGCTAAAAGCACTTAAGCTTGAACTCTCTGAGGAATTGTTAGTGCATCTAGTCCTTATATCTCTTCCAACACAATTTAATTAGTTTAATATGAGCAATAACTGTCAGAAAGAGACTTGGTCTCTAAATGAGCCCATATCACACTGTGTTCAGGAAGAGGAAAGGTTAAAGCAAGATAAGACGGAAAGTACTCACCTAGCCTTAACCTTCAAAGACAAAGACAAGAGAAAGAAAAAGAAGAAGGATAAGGAGACTGCACATACAATACCTTAAAAGAAACAACAAAAAAAATGGATGAATCAGAAGGCAATGGTTGTTTCTTCTATGAAGCTAAAGGGCATAGGAAGAAGCATTACATTAATTATCACACATGGCATGCTTAAAAAGGTATGCTTCTTAATTCGGTTTATTCTAAGGTTAATTTAACATCAATACCTAGACACACGTGGTGGATAGATTCTAATGCAACAACTCACGTAAGTGTGTCTATGCAGGGTTGCCTGAGTTGCTAAAAGCCAAGTGATGGTGAAAGATATATCGATGTAAGCGATGGCAAGAAGGTTTAAGTTGAGGCCATAGGGAAATTTAAATTATTGTTAAAGACTGGATATTATTTGGATATTAACTAAACATTTATTGTATCATCTTTTAGACATAACTTAATTTCTATTTCTGTTTTGGATAAATCTGGCTATTCTTGTTCATTTGGAAATGAAAATTTTAATTTATTTCATAATTCAAAATTGGTAGGTTTCGGTTCTTTGTTAGGTTATGATAATTTTTATTTAATTGATACAATTGCTTCATTTAATGAATCCCTATAATTAAGTACATGAGGCGTAAAAAGAAAATTAACTAATGAAAATTCGGCTGCGTTATGACATAAAAGATTAGGTCATATCTCCATATGTAGGATAGAGAGATTTATGTTAGACGAAATTTTAGATCCCTTAGATTTCATAAATTTTGATATTTGTATTAATTGTATAAAGGAAAAACAAATCAATAAAAGAAGATTTGAAGCCAATGAGACTTTGGACGTCTTAGAACGTATATATAGAAATATTTGTGGGTCATTTTCTATGGCTGCATAGAATGATCAACAATATTTTATAACATTCATAAATGATTTTTCTAAATATGACTATATATATATATATCTCATTCATGAAAAGTCACAGTCGCTAGATGTATTAAAAAATTATAAGGCTGAAGTTAAGAATTAACTCAGTAAAAGAATCAAAAGTGTCAAATCTGACCATGGTGGTGAATACTATGGCAGATATGACAATTTAGGTGGACAACATCCAAGATCATTTGCTAAATTCCTAGAGAAACGTGGTATTGTCCCATAATACACTATGCTAGGTTTGCCCCACTATGAATGGTGTTGCCGAAAGATGCAATAAAACTCTTAAGGACATGGTAAGAAGTATAATTTTCATTTTACCTTACCAAAATTACTCTAGGGAGAAGCACTTAAGACTATAGCTTATATCTTTAACAAAGTTTCAACTAAAGCTACTATCAAAACCCCTTATGAGCTTTAGACGAACAAGAAGCCCAGTTTAAAGCACTTGCCCATTTAGGAATGTCCAACTGAAGTAAGGCCTTATAGGTCCAATGAAAGAAAACTGGATTCAAGGACAGTGAGCTACTATTTTATTGAATACTCTGAAAGATCCAGAGGGTAAAAGTTTTATGATTTTACAACTAGGTCGATTTTCGAATCCGGAAATGCCCGGTTCTTTGAGGATGTCGAGTTTATCGGGGGAGATACAGTTAGGGACTATCTTTGAAGAGGAATATGTTGATATTCCTACAAGTATTATTGGTATTAATCATGATCTCATTCCTGATTTTGTTCAAAACATAATAAATCAAGACAATATTGGATAACCTCCTATTTAAGAAATTGTTCTAGACAAACTTTGTCACTTCAAGAACCTATGCAATTAAGGAGACCCATTTGAGAAAGGAGAAGTACAGTACCAAATAATTACATTGTATTTGAACATGAGATTGATAATGGAGTGATAAAAGATGATCTGATCAACTTCCATCAAGTCATGGAAAGTTATAACTCTCAAAAGTGGATTGATGCAATGAATGAGAAGATTAATTCCATGAAGGACAATGACATTTGAGATCTTATCCCATTGCCAGAAGATGCGAAACTCATTAGTCGCAAATAGATATTTAAGACCAAGAGGGATTCAAAAGGCAGTGTGAAAATATACAAGGCTTGTCTTGTTGTAAAGGGCTTTACACAGTAAGAAGACATCGATTAGAAAGAGGCTTTCTCTCAAGTTTGTTCGAAAGACTTGTGTAGGACTATGATGGCATTGATAGCGCATTTTAATCTTGAGTTACATCAGATGAATGTAAAGACAACGTTTCTAAATAACAATATTGATGAAACGATTTATATGGTGTAATTGAAAAACTTTTTATTTAGAGATCCAAAGAATATTATTTGTAAACTCAAGAAATCCATCTATGGGCTCAAGCAAGTATCTCAACAATGGTATTTCAAGCTTCATCAAGTAATCATCTCATTCGGCTTTGAGATGAATTTGGTCGATATTGTGTATACCATAAGTTTTATGAGAGTGGGTATATTTTTCTGGTTTTATATGTCAATGACATTTTGCTTGTCAGTAATAATATAGACTTAGTACACGAAATCAAGAGATTTTTATCAAAGAATTTTGAGATGAAAGATCTTGGTGACACCTCTTTTGTATTATGCATTCAAATACATTGGTATTACTTCCAGGGTATTCTTTGATTATCACAAAAGGGCTATATCAAAAAGGTTCTTAAAAGATATGACATACAAGATTGTAAACGAGGTGATACCCCTGTGACTAAGGGAGACAAGTTTAATTTCAAACAGTGCCCTAAGAATGATTTTGAGCAAAATGAAATACAGAAGGTTCCTTATGCATCAGCAGTAGGGAGTCTAATGTATACTCAAGTTTGTACGTATCTGAATATTGCATACATTACTGGGATGTTGGGCAAATATTTAAGCAATCTAGGAGTAGACCATTGAAAAGTAGCCCAACGGATCTTGCGGTATTACATAGAACAAATGACTACATGCTAATGTATTAGAGGTCAAATCAGCTTGAGATTGTTGGATATTCTGACTCTGATCATGTTGAATGCCGAGATAGTAAAAAATGTATGTTGGACTATATCTACCTGCTAGTTGAGGGTATGGCAAAGTTCATAGCATGTCATGAGGCGTCCAATCATACAATATGATTGCAGAATTTTGTTACAGAGCTATGCGTAGTGGATGACATTGAAAAACCACTCAAGTTATTTTGTAAACCTAAGCCGGTAGTTCTATATTCTAACAACAACAAAAGCTTGATGAAGTTGAAGTATATAGACATCAAGTTCCTAATTGTTAAAGAAATAATTCAAAAAGGACAGTTGTCTATAGAATACATCAGAACAAACTTCATGGTTATGGATCCACTTATTAAGTGATTGTCACCCAAAGTGGTTCATGAGCACACTACTCATATGGGTATCATGTCAATTAAGTTATTTAGTTTTATTGGGAGTTTTTAATTTTAGATGTTTTTCTAATATATACATTTTTTAGTTTTTTCAGTTTATGGATATTTTGAGGTTATTTTTCGCAAAAATAAAGTTTCGATCTATTTACATTCTGATTTTGGTATAGTTTAATTTCACTAAAGTTTAAGGTGGGCCAGTTGAAAATAGGTATATTAAGATTACATTGCATGAAATTTTCATGCAACACATCCACATGACCCATTTCATTCATTTGCATATGTGACCATAGATGGGTCAAGTTATGACAGATGTAATGAAGGCCGCTTTGATCCTATGTTGGTATGATTGATGGATCGGATTAATTATAAATATATTTCAGCAATGATAGCAAAGTTGAACTACTACAATTATTTTTTACAATGCATGATTATAAAGTTATACATATAGCCCAAGTGGAAGATTATTAAATCATAAATATAACATTGGGCTTATGTGTGAATAATTATGTGTTGTGGACTATCGTATAAGTTTAAGCCCACTCAAAGTGATCTCTTAAGGTTTGGGTAATTTAAGCTTTAATGTATCTGATATGATGTGGGCCTTTATGTGTAGAGACTTAAAGATAATTTTTATTTTATGATGGGCTAAAATAGAAATATCAAAAGATAACAGGAAAGTTATCTATATATAGTGATTATGGTCCCTAGGTTACACGTGACTTTCATTCTTTTTAGCATCCCATCATCAAAGATAAAATTAAGATAAAAGTTAATGGGTTCTTTTATAGAAAACATGTTGATCTAGAAGGCCAACGACACGGCTCTAAATATCAACTAGTCATTATGGATTCAAGTATGCTTCTGCTTATTTATTTGTTAATTCTTGGTGATGCAATATAAATATTCTTGTGATTTATGTAATGATTTTCACAAAAGGATTATTCTAACACTCCTCTCTCGCTTTCTCGGCTTTCTACATTCCTGTTCAAGCAACAAACGATATCCTCTGTGTTTTTCCATTTTTGCAATTTGGTTTTATTAGATTTGATTCTACTTCTGCTCATGTGGCATGCTTCCTTTGCTATGGCTGTTTTATTCACTTCTATTGCTAGTAGCATTTGATTGTTGCAGATCTCATAATAATATAAATTCCCAAAAGAAAAAAAAATCATGACTTTGTTTCATTCCTATATTGTTTGGTTCTGCAAATATCATGATAACTTTCATGTCACTTTGATTTGAGTTTGAAATTATCTCTATAATTTTCAATCGACAGTGTATCTTATCGTAAAAAGGTGCCATAAAGTTTTTCATTTTTCTACTGCAGGTATGCAACCAAACATTATGGTCAAAAGCATAAAATATTACAGTATTTACTTATCTTAAAATTGACAAGTGTGATGAAGTATTTTCCATGGCAATGTCTAAATCCACCAATCTTAACGGAATGTTTCAATTAGATTTATTGACTTAGTCCACAAAACTTGAATTTTGGCCCTACATTTGCCATAAATAAGTTTTCAGCTTTTTCTGTGGTCAAAAACTAGAGAAGAAGTGTGAAGTGTAAATAGAAGAGAAATTGGTAAAGCAGATTCGTAACATCTATCTGAGTGGCTGATCATATTAATGTTTTGCATCTAAGCTTCAAGTTTGGTTTTTTTGAATGCCTTGTTATTATTGTGGGAACAATTCTAGAAAAATCTTTTATTGCCTATTGCCCCAGTGGGTTGCACTCCCACAAGGAGATAGTCTCTCTACACCCTTAAAAGTCAATAGATTGACTCATTTTACCTCTATAACAAGTTTTCCAAAGTCTCTCATGAATGTTTCATTTTGGTTTGATTGATACAGTCAACAAATCTCAATTTTTTGGTTATTATTACTTAAATGATGATGATTGATTAATCTTTTGTAAGCCAAGGCCGAGTCAGAGTTGTCAATTGAATAATGAAGTCCATCTTATCTACCTAAATTACCTAGTGCAAACTGCGCCCCTCTTTTTTTATGGAATGTTGTTTTGGTCCTTGGTCAGGTCTAATGTTTGCTCATTTCCAATAATAAAAACTGGAGATGATTTTAGATCTGGTGAATTTGCAGTGTGATTTCTCTTTGCAAACCACACACACCAAAAAAAATCTCTAAAAAAAGTAATAAATAGTTTACACAAATCTGCTGCTCCACTCTCAATTGGTATCAGAGCTTGTAAACCCGATACCGAACCAAACTAAAAGCGTACATTTCAATGGGTATTGCATCCTTGGGAACTCTCACTTGTGAATAGAAATGGGCAAAACAAGAATCTCTGCCCATGGGTGTCAGCATCCCTTAGGTAAGGATGTTCGGCAGGTCTGATAGGATCCAACAGTTGCCAAGCCGCTTTGGGCATACCCATTGAGCTACGCACTCTGGCTTTGGTATCAGAGCCTTCTTGATAAGGTTTTGATAGGAACATGTCTAGGCATAGTTCGAGTAATGATCCTCTTCTTTACAGAAGCCAGCAAGATAGGATTCATAGATTATTAACTCGCTTCCATACTCAACATCTAGAATTGGATGTTGAAAGCAAGGAAATTTTAGCTAAAGAATTAGCCAAATTAATTAATCGAAACTTAATGTCCAAGAACAATTGGTTCTTGAGAAGCAAACCACTTCTAAAATTACTGATCTGGTATCTCGTTTTGAGTCTTTTTCTATTCCATTTGTCTTGGATCCTAAAAGACAAGAAGCTAGGTCAGCTTCTGTATTTCAAAAAATTGTTGAGTTACAAAAAGAGTTAGGACTTTCTGAAGTGTTGTCTGAGTTGTCTAAGTTAGATGCTTGCACTTTCATAGAATTTACTAGTTGAGGAAATAACACTAGTTACAAGCCAACCTATCGTCACTTCATTAAACCATAATTCATCCCAAGAGAGATAAGGTTGCAAGCTATTAGTGATTCTGGAGTCTACCTCAATGTGGACTGTGCATTAAAACCCTTTGATGTTATAGATGTATGGGCAATTCAAACCAATAAGAGTAGTAAAGCATAGCATTATGGATGCTAAAATTGCTTATTAGTTTATAATATCGACTTTTAAGCGAAATGCGTGAAAGTTTTAGGAAGCCTTATGCCCTCAAACAGAGATTGAAGATGAAATTGCTAAAATACTTATAGCAAAAGGAGTATTAGCAACTATTGTCAAGGCACTATAAAGGTAATTTTGTGGCATCTTAGTCAGTGATAAAAATCTTGAATATGAGAACAATTTTACATCCATTGCTAAGCTCCAGATATGCAACATGCGTTACTTTGATCAGTTTGTTTGTGAGTTTCAAAAATATTTTTACGCATCATCCATTGTTGATCAAATAAACATGACAAAATACTTTTTAAGAAACTCTTGGGAAAATGGCCTGAAGTGGTTCAAAAGTCCTTTGATCTCCTCGAGGAAGGAAAGATTGTAGATGGATTAGTATGAAGGATTGAGGCAGTGAGATATGCTTTGCAAAAAGCATGTCTTGAGCTAGCTATTCAATAGGATGCAAAACAGCTCCCATTGATGGATAAAAGCTACTGTGCAAAAACGTAGTTGGTATTTGAAGGATATGGTTGCCCCATGAGATATCAAGAAATTCCAGAAACTAAGAAGGAGAAATTTGGTTACAAAAGAAAAGTTTTTAGGATACCACAAGAAAAAATGCATAAAAAAGATATTAAAATATTTTGAAAGAAATATCCTAACAGATGGGTTGTGCATCAGTGGAATCAATCTTCATCCTTGGAAGACCAAGCTAAGGCCTCCGAATAAGTATGGGTAAAAGGCAAAATGCCCAAAAGGTAAACCCTTGAGTAGCTATAACTGTTGTTGGATTTCCGGAAGCAAATCACATAAAGATTTGACTTGACCTGAAAAGTAGAATAGAAGACATCAATTGAGAATTCTACCATTGAATGAAAATAATTTTTTGGTTTATTGTAGTAGCATGAGCTAGGAATGGCGAAGGGTGCTGTCGGCAGTCTTGCGATTTGGTATGCATGGCGTACCGAGGA